>UCOL01003854.1:0-16951 GCA_900474335.1 Ormyrus nitidulus
GAGCAACAAGCAGCAGCGGCGGCGGCGGCGGCGGCGGCCGCGGCGAGGGAACGAACGAGAGAGGAGGTTTTGCATGGCATGTGCGTTGTACATGTGGAAGCGCGTGCACGAGAAGTGGCATGCGTTTACAGCTCGGTTTTGCAGCGCGGCGCGGGATGAAGCTATAAATTCCGCTCGAGAGGGAAGACACGCGAACCAATTTCTTCCGCGCGCCGAGAGGAGAGGGAGAGAGAGAAGCAAGTGCGCCTACGCGAGCTAAACCCCCCCGCTTTAACCGCGGGATAATTAAAAGCCCCTTCTCGAGAACCGACGCGAATCTGTCGTTCCGACTGCTTGGCAACCTCCGACTTTTTAACCTCGTTCAGTCTTTTTTTTTCGGGCAGTGAAACGAAGCGGAGTTTAACGAAATTCGTTCGCTCGGTGCACGTCTCACCAGTTGCTCGATGGAAATCCGTGTGTAAGCAAGGCCGCCCGAATCCCCAAACGAGCGAATAAGTCCGCGCAAATCTCGTTACGGCATCGGTCGGGGGGCAATCCCGCTTTAATTCGATCCCCGAGCACCGCTCGCAAAGAGACACAACTCCTCGGGGTCTTTATATCCGATCACGGCTATTGAATCACTCCATTAATAGCGCGCGTCTCTCCCCCGCTCGGAGATCGCTGCAACAGACTGTGACGTATTAGGCCACCCTCGAGCGTGTTTATTATATATAAGGAGGGTGGCTCGCCGCCCCCCCCCCCTCCGCCTCGCTCTTCTTCAGATTTATCGTTTTAGCGGCTAACCGAAGAGATAGAGAGAGAGAGAGGGGGAGGCGACCTTTGGTCCGCCGTTTCGAGTACGCGCTTGTGCGTGAGAGAGAAGTATAGCCACTTCGGAACTCGTAAATAAATTATGACTCTAGTCTTCCGCCACTTTGTCTTTCCGAAAGACTGCGAGTTTAACGGCGGCTCCTCGTTTACCCAAGTTGTACCGCCGCTTTTTCCGACTCCGGTCGGGGGGGCCAAGGCACTTTTTCTGCGGCCTCTCGGACTATTCGCGACTTTTGGTTGTTCTGCTAATCGCCAAGACCAAATTACTCGTCCGCCGGTAATCGGGGCTGCTTTTTTACTCGGCGCTCGTCTGAATTAAAGATTAATAAATCGATCGCACGAACATCAGTGCACGTCGACTAAAATGTTTATGCGCGTTTAGGAAATCTGACTCCTAACGCTGCCGACTCTTCGCTTATTAAAAGCGCCAATTAAAAATTGAGAAAAGAAACACCGCGTGAATAAGCAATGCCCTCAAATAAGAAGAGCTATACACGCGCGCATATATTGTTTAATGCCTCTATAAATAAAGAACGACGAGCGCGCAAGACAAAGCAAAAGCTAGAGCCACTTACACAGCCGCGGCGACAAATTAGGGGACTATACGAGCGGACTATACACCATCCCAGAAAAGAACTGCGCAGCCATTAGTCTATATATGCACCGGTGGGAGCAAAAAAAAACACGCGCCGGCCATTAGCGATCAAGCGAATTTTAGAAAGCCGCGCGACGATAAGAAAAAGAAAGGAACGCAGGCCTCCTCTCCGGAAGTCGGCGACGCGTCGCCCCGGGGCCGCCTCTCCCCGCGGGAAAGGAAGCTAGAAATCTATCGATAGGCCGCGTAACGGGACGAGATGGCGTGTGCGTGCGAGTTTCTTACGCAACGAGCGGCCGAGCCGCGAGGAGGAAATTCGTGAACGCTCCTCGGGAGAAGAGAGCCGGGTAATTTTATATAACTGCGCGAGATCGCCGCGTGATTGGCTGCAGCTGACGTTTATTTTTCGTGTCTTTTTTCTTCTTTTGAAAAAAAGGGGCCTGGAAAATACTCGATCCGAATCGATATCGCCTCGCGTGACGTGTTCTTTGAAAATTCTCTAAGAGACACCTCCGAAGATGCGATGATTATTAGAATTCGAAAAATTATAATCGCGCCCGTTTTCGAAACAGTGCATTGGGTAATGGTGTTGGAAAGTTAATCATTATATTCCGCGGCGAACGTATTACTTTACTTAATACCAGCATTTATACGCGAAGAAACAGTTCGCTAAACATCGCCGCGCGGCTCGGCCGTTTACCGCAGCCGCGCGACGCCCGAAGAACTGGTGCATTTTCAAATGAGTAGCGTTAAAGCCCCGCATAAAATTATCGAATATCCCAGTTCGAGTCCGGCATCGGAAACTGCGCTCCCAAAGAACTTCATTACTTTCGGCGCTAGTCGAATAATTGAAAAGCGAGTAGCCACCAAGTACGCTAATTGCGCCGGTTAAAAAGCGAAGCGACTTTTTTTTTTCCGAAATAACCCAATTACTCGGTGTGTATGCTCGCTCGGGTATTTCTGGCCGCCGCTACCGCATAACAACCGCGGAGAGCCGCCGGTGCAGTCGCTCGTTGCGCAATGCCTCGCGAGATCCGCGCGCGATAGCCGGGAATATTTAGTTTTTGTTCGCACGCGGAAACGCGCGCCGCCTCGTCCCGCGAGTGTCGCTGCCTTAATTGGAATATTTCGCCGCCGCGGACTCGTAGAAACCTCCGGGAGATATACACTTCGCTCTCGCGGCAAATAGCCCGTAATTCCGCGCTGTCGGCGCTCTGATTTCAGAGCTCATTATATACCGCGTATATCGACGAATTCAATATCCGCGAGTAGCGCCTCTCGTCGCGGCTTTAAAAAAAAGAAAAAAATGCGAGTGCAACCAGCTCTCCGAATCGAAAGCAGACCCACACACACACACACACGCAGGTGGAGAGAGGAAGCTTCGGGGGTCTCCGGAGGAGAGAAAAGGAGGCACTCGGCTCGGGAGAATGTCGTTCCTCAATTATGCTAACCGTCGCCTCGTTCGCGCACGCGACGGACGATTCCCCGGGCTGCGCGCCGGGCTTTTTTGCGCTCTCCGCCACCGCCGGCCGACGAACGACGAGCCCCGGCACGAAGTACGGAGCGACACGTACGACGGCACTCTTTCTCTCTCTCTCTCTCGCGTGGGGCTTATAAATATTTAGTCGTTCGGTTATTACCTCGGCTCGAGCGAGACGCTCATTAATCGCGCGCGGCAAGGGTGTTAAAGCACATAGAGACCCGGGCGGCCGAAATCGACTCGATGTAAATAAATGTTAATGTCGCGCGAATAACGAGCCGTGAATTATGTCGGCGTTCGCGGCGCGGCTGTATAACCTTCCTCTTGCGCAATATAGACGCGGGGTCGAATCGAAAAAGAGGCCCCGCGCGGAAACGCACACCGCGTCGTCGCGGGAGCTCTTCTTTTCGCGCGCGACACCGAGAGTCCGCCTCGTTCAATCAGCGCGCAAAACTCGCGGGGAACGGTAGGTTATACGCACGCGTAATGATACTTTCGACCGGCCGGTTATCGGCGTAAGGTCGAGGAGCAATTACCCGAGCGAACCGGTTTCACCGGGTCTCGGCTCTATATATCTCTCTCTCCCTCTCGCGCCGCCGAGAGAGAGAGAGAGAGAGGATGCGCGTCCGCCGCGCGTTCGTGCGCAAGCTCTCGAGGCCACGAGGAATTCGGGCTCTCTCTCTCTCTTAGCCCGGGCCCCGGAGAGCATATGGCACACCTTGCGATGCTGGGAGAGAGATATCGCGCGGAGGCTCGATTTTGCGCAGCCGCGCGTAGAAACGTTGATTACTCGCGGGGAAAAGCGGCTGGCGAACGATGAAGCCGTGTTATACGTCCGACGAGGCGCTTGGTAAAATACGAGCCGCGATTTTTCAGGGAGCCCCCGAGATTGACTCGTTCGTTCACAATTAAGGGGAGATAAATATTCCTAATGACCGCGGGACGAATGAGGCACGAAAAAAGGCGGCCGGCGTCAGCGCGAGCATCGCCGCCGATCCGTCTTCCTCTCTCTCGCTCTCGCTCGTCCCCTCGATTCAATCGGACGCGCGTATCATCAGCCCGATAAATCACCCGGGGAGCAGGGCTGCGGTAACGCGCTGTTTTGATTCGCCTGGCGGGTGGCACCCCCCCGCTGTCTGCTCTCTCTCTCTCCCCTCCCGTCGTTATTGCGCCAAATCCCGAGAGCGCCGAGTCTACGCGTTTTCAGGTGATAGTGCCGTTTGCGGAGGGGAGTTTTGAGACGGACCGATAGCTCGGAAAACTGGGAGTAAGTGCAGTTTTTTTTTTTTTTTTTTGTTGCGAGAAATATATACACAGTTTTCTGCACAGCGAAAACGGAGAATCGGAGGGTAAATAAATTACGGAAATGGAAGCAAAATAGAAGCACGTAAGTATGTATAAATACACGGGAATATATAGACTAACCGAAGGAATAATGCAGGAATATGTCAAATCAATTGTGATAGGTATACTTGGGGATGCACTCCATGTTTTATTCAAGCCTCTTACTATTCGCGTATACGACTGCACAATATCGGCAAGAAATTGCACAAAAAAACCTGAATATAGATATATACGTTGGGCCGAACGCAAACTAAATTTATCCGAATCTATTTCAGTGAAACTTTCTCCAGAAAACAATAGCATACCTTGCATTAAAATTTAGCAAACGAATGCAACGTTTGCCCCCGAGTACATATTCGACGAGGTTTTTAGCATCTGCTTGAAATACCGGCGCGTAAAATCCGCAAAACAGCGCCCGAAAATGCAAAGCGAAAAAGCCGATGGCACACGCCGTTATCATCGCGCCGGCTATTTGATACAGCTCGTGTGTCCAGTGGCAGCGGCTGGCGAACAACGCGCTACGCTCGACATATATATCTGCCAAATTGCAGCGCTTCTCCCTCTCTCTCTTGACGCGGCGACGTGCTGTTTACGCTGGCTGGTGCGTGCGTGCGTAATGCATCGCGATTGATTTACTCGAGCTGCGTGCTCGGTGTACGCTGTCGCGAGTTTTCGCTCCGCTCGAGTGGACTACATATATATATATATATTTTTTTTTTTTCGTCGATTTTCGATATTCAGAGGCGCCGAAACTTCCCACGGATTGTCGGACAATACGCGTTCGGCGAAGAGTTCCGGGTGAAGGATCTAAAAACAAATTTTCCAATTTGCATCGCGGGTTCCCCGGAGCTGCTTAACATAAAACCTCGCCCCCGTCGGTGTTTTCCGGAAACGATCGCGTCGACGCCTCGATAAAAATTGAAAAGCGCCTGGATGTAAATTGAGGACGAATCGGCGGCTGCGCAATTATGCAAAACGCTTCGTAGAAGGCTGCTGGCGTATCAAAGGCCGACTTTCCAGAGGCCTCTTCCTGCCGCTTTTCTTATACGTATAGAAGCATCCCTCGGCTGTGTGCAGGCGACACCGGGAGCTATCGATCACATTATCGTGCGAGCGCGTTGCGTTGTCGCGTCGGACGCGAGAACGGGAAGCGAGCTGCGGGTTTAAAAACTGAACGACCGAGGGAAGTGCGGAAGGGGGAACGAGGCGAATATTTTCTTTCGAATTCCACTGCGCGCCTCCAGAAAACTGTGCGCAGTTTTCCAGCAGGAAGTATGTAGCGACAGTTTAGTAAACTTGACGATTTCGGTGAGAAGCGAGAGCGTTCAAAGAGAGCCCGACAGAATCGAACCCTTTAGGCGCACGCGACAGCGGCGAAAGAAGCGACAAAAGGAAGCCGGCGAAAGAAAGAGTGACAGCCATTTTGTCACCTCTGCGCAGGCGAACATCTGCCGGCGTTGAAGGTGTTCTCTCCCCATCGCGGAGGGGTTCCGCCACTCGACGGCGCAGGTCAGGTTATACTATATATATACACACACGCAGAGAGGCGTCAAAAGCCTGTTTACACTTTGTGCGCTCGCGCCCCAAAAGAGGAGCCTAATTCGTTCGATCCCGGCGAGCAGTTTTGTTATTTCGCCGTTGCCGGCAACCCTTTCCGGAGGCGTTGAAAAATTTTTGGCGTCGGCGCGCGCGGCGCTGCATGAATTTTTTTTAGACGCGATGGTGCAAGGCCTTCGACGTTCACTTTGCGCGGCGCTCTCGCCGTTCGGTGCAATTTTGCGAGCCGGAGAGGGCTTTTCTTTTCGCGCCGTTTTGGGAAAGTGGGTTGCGAGTTAACTGGACGGTGGTCTGGCTGTTTTTACGCGATGAACAACGGGGGAATTAGTCGAATAAAAAGCGACGGGATTATGGTACTTCGGCACAATGAGTACATAAGAAGCACGAGGATTTATTAAGGATACTAATATTATTTTCAGAAGAAGCGAGAAATATGTGCATTGTCACGAGATTGTCGAGCGGAGTTTTGCATTGTCGAACATTCGTTTATTTATCCTTCGCCGACAATAGTCGACAAAGATTACAAGGCATAAACATGCATAAACACAAGGCGGACCGAGAGACACTCATTGTGCCGTCAGTTTTAAAAGGGCCGCTCGACGTTCCCGAGAGATGCGGCTCTCCCGGCAAAGCGGATTTTAATACGAAAGCGCGGCGAACCAATAAAACCGCTTAAGCAAACGAATCGACAAAGCTTTGCTGCCCCGTCTCTCTCTCTCTCTCTCTCTCGAAAATGCCAAATTTTAAGCGGATGATCATCGCCTCCGCGGGCAAATGTTTGGAGCCGTCCCTCGTCCGAGGACAATGTCTCGCGCAAAACAAAACCCCGGGAGATCCACGCGCGCGAGCACGCACTCGAATGGAAAAGCGCCTGTCGAGCCAGAGTTTTCCCCTCTCTCTCGAGAGCGGAGGGGGAGAGAAGAGAAGCGAGAGAGAGAGAGAGAGAGCACTGACAAATTAGGACGAGGCGCTCTTGACATCCGCTCTCCAGGTAAATCCTCTTAGGTCACGTAAAAAGGCCACAATGTCCTTTCAGGCCGCTTGGCAGTCCATTGTCGCGCGTCGAGAATGTCAACGACGGGGACACGCGGAGAGGCCGCTGCTGTGCGAGTCGAGTGAGTCGCCCAGTGGGAAATCGGATTACGCGGGGCACAGCCCCCGGGGCTGCCTCTCTGCCCCGGAAAGAGAGCAGCGGCAGCAGCGCCCGGCTTTATGCATATAATGTAAGGGACGAAAATATTTTCCTCCGGACCCCCTTGCGCAACGTCATCTTCTCTCATTGTCGTTGCGAAATTCTGGGCCTTCGTGGAAAAAAAAAAGCAGCGGAGAGAGGAGGAAAATTTTCCGTCGAATCACGCGGAAATACCGCGCGCAGCTTAAAAATGCCCCGTCGAAACTGGGACGGGACATCGCTCGGCTGAAGAGCTCACTTAATAAGCCGTGATAGTGGAAACAAATTTTTCGAGATTACACGGTAATAAAGGCTGGATATCGCGTTTGCTCTCGGTGTACTCGGGAAAACGGGAGACGATAGGCATCAGGCACGCAGTTTCGCTATCGCGCTTTGTCTTATAACCGGCACTCTTTTAATTACGGCGAGCGAGCGTTCCATCGCCATGCCGCGTAATCGAGCCAAAGTTGCTTCTCAGATGGTATCTCCTCCGCTGCCGTACACGACAGTGGATACAATGTGACAAAAACCGCGCGCGTCGCACGGTAGCCGGCAGGAAGAGCGGCGAAAAAAGCGCTCGCAGAAAGGAAGGTTTTTCCTCCTGGCCCGGGGAAAAACAGGATGGAATCGGGTGACGAGAGGAAATAGGCGTCGAGTTGCATCCCACGCATCCTGTCAAGTGGAGCGAGAGGAGGCACAAAGGAGGATCAGATAAATAATTGGCTCAACCCGGGGACACAGGTAGATATTCCTTTTGATCCCCGGGGCCCGAGATCCAATGCACGAGGCGCTCATTGTGAGAGGGACACTCGATACGCTCTTCTTTCTTTTTTTTTTTTCATCTCGGCTATCGTTGCGCGAGGAGGTGCTGCTACTGTCCCTGAAAAGCCACGTCTCATTTCCGATGAGCCCTTCGCGTCGCCCGGGAATGATGATCGTCGAAATGCTCGCGTCGGATTGACGCGAGCGTCGAAGCGGACGTCGCGCGATTCGAATTTAATTGTGAAGATATTGAGAAATGAGATTTTAAGGTGGTTAAACGGTTTATAAGTATAAAATATTTTGACCGGAAAGTCGGGATCGACTGATAAACCGTGCGCAAAATTGAAATTTACCACGAGAATGATTTATGACGTTTGAATAACGGCTCCCCTCGCTAAGGACATTTTAATTTTGTTGATAATAAGTCGAGGTCGAGGCAGAAGCGGTGAAAAAATCCCCGGGACGAGAGAGGCACTCCGAGGGAAGCGCAAAAAAGGAGGCCGGGTTTTTTAAATCGTCGAAGATGATAGAGCAGGTGGGTTTTTTGCGCGACGAACTCCTCGGCCATCATCGCTCCTCGGCGCCGATTCGGCGAACTGTCTTTTGCCGCCGTGCCGAACTACCGAATCGATTATGTATCAACCTCGGAGAGAGGATGATGATGATGCGATAGGATAACGACGCGGCGAAAATCGACGAAGACGAGAGAGACTCGTCGGACTTAAACACTCTCGCGTGGAGGGCCCCGCGCGTTCGCAAAAACAGCCCCGAGATTAATTTTTGTCTTCTCTTAGCGCTTAATTAATAATGCGTAAGCGTGCAGGAGGGAGAGAGAGAGAGAGTAGTGCGCGGATTTAATTACTTTTTTACGTCGACTCGTAAATCATCGCCGGGCGGTTCGCCGAGTCATAAAATGAAATTTCTAGCGGGCCGCTCTCTGCTCGTCGTTGACGGGGACGCGAGAAAAAAAGAAGAAAGAGAAGAGGGATGTGTGCATGCAGGCGGTAGCCGAAAAAGGATCTCCGCCGAGTCCAGTCAAAACACGAGCGGATCATCCGCGGATCAGCCGCGGGATAATGAGATGAGACGCAGGTGCGGAGACGCGGTATTGTAAGCTCCGGAAGCAGAGGCCGGAGTTTCCTCGCCGCCGAGGAAACGCACGAATATTGTGCTCGACTATTGCGTTTGAGGAATTAGTGGGCCTTCCAATGGGCGAAATCTCGCGTCGAGGAAAGACTCTGAATGCACCTGAGTCGACTGGTACAATGCTCGTAACCTTACCTGGATGTCCTTTTGGGCATCCAAGGTAGATTATGTGCTTCTTGAAACGTCTTACTCTGATTTACGTAGAGCGTCGAAGGAAGATTTAATATAAAAGCAACCTTTATCCCTGAGGAGCTAACGGTTTCCTACATTTGTCCGAGCTGCATAATTTCCCTTCTTGTCTACATTAGCCGCTGAAATCAATGCTACAATTATCCTTTTATACCCGAAACCTTTCTGAAAATGTTGTAAATTAACAGTGATTGCTGACTTCCTTTTGAAAATCCAAGTGCGTGAAAGCAAACACCCCAACTAGAACTGCCTACGATTCCTCCCATTGTATGGTAAATTACATAAAACACTAGTCATTCTTGACAGATAAGAAAAAGTAAACTCATACTCGTTATTTCCTGCCCCGAGATGGCAGTGAGCACGAAGTCAAAAGAGGAACCGTCTTTCGAACCATCGAAGTAACGACCGAAAATTATTTCACCGTGCATTCACACATTAGTTATTCAAGTTTCTCCCGGCAAAGCGGGCAAATCGAACGAAAGCTACGTTTCTCGGAGGATTCTCTACCCGGCGCTGACTGGCAGAATTTTAATTTAATAGAAAACCCGAAATTAAAAAGGCCACTTAGTCCTCTCCCCCCCGATTCAGAAGCTACGATTCACGACGGAAGAAACAAAGCTAATCTACATCGAGCGCCAAAGCCCATCGGCGCACCAGTCCCGAGGACTGTCGGGACCAGTCGGCTAATTTGCGGCTTTTCAGCAGCATAAGGCGCCGCCTTATCTCCGCATCTCCTGCAGCTCCCGTTCCCCGTTGACAATATGTCGAGGCAGACATCGGGAGCGAGAGATGCAGGGCTGACTACCTGTCCCCCCCGGAGGAGGCTTAAGATGCCTATCGGCGGCCTCTAAAAGCCAGCGCCCGGCTGCGCGGCTCCTCTCCACCGGGAGTTGGGCCCCGTCGCTTACATGTATCTCTTACGGCGAACGATCGGGAAATAAAAGGGGGGCACACTCACCACGTGTCCGTGGACGGGCGACTTGCTGATGGACTGGAGCTGCGGATAGAGCTGGCCAGCCGCCGCGGGTGTCATGTCGGTCAGCATCGTTTCCGCGCTGCCGTAGGTCTCCTGCGTCGTTTGATATTCCAGTGGTCAAAGTGGGCGCTCGCGACGACGACGACGACGACGACGACGTGCTCGCGTCTCGCCCTCTCTCCTCCTCGGCGAAGGGAGGAAGGAGGCACAGCCGACTCTATATCGGCTACGCGGGGCTCTGTCACCGTCTTCGAACAATAATTAATGATAACTTGTCACTGTCGCCGGCGAGTGCAACGTCGGCCCGTGCTCGCGGCGCATGTGAGCTGCTGCTGCTGCTGCTGCTCTCCTCGGCGGCGTTGCTCGGCTGGACAGTCCGGACGAGAACCGATGTGCCCAATTCGTACGAACGAGCACGCAAGGCGATGTGCGCGGGAGAGGCTGTCGAAGCTCTGCACCGGTGGTAGTCGGTCGCGCACTCTGGCGAAATGTAGCGAGCGATAAAAAAAGGCCGCTCCTTCTCGGCTGTGCTGCTCGGGCGAAAAAGAGAGTATATCGTAAAAGCGAGTGTGGCCAAGCTGTAGTGTGCGCCCGGGGAACCGGTTAACGTGGTTCCCGCTCTTCGCCCCGTGACAGACTGCCGGCTAGGAGATCCTCGGGGCCGCGCCGTTTCTCCCCCCTCTCTCTATCTCTCTCTCTCTCTCTCTCTCTCTCTCTCTCTCTCTCCGTTCGCTCGCGGACACGAGGAAAGAGTAGGGCACGCGCGCGCGCCTCGAGAGGGAGAGAGAGCCGAGCGGCGCGACTGGCGGCCCCGCCAGGCAGCGCAGAGAGCGAGAGCGAGGAAGGGAGCGACGGGGGAGAGCTCTGCGGGCACGAGAGCGAGAGAGACCGAGAGCCGGGCAAAAAAGGGGCCGAGCGAGCGGGAGGCGGGCTACCAGTCGATCGGTCGACGCCCCCTTGGACGCCCCCGGATTGTAAAGCCCACCGGGGGGACTCTCTCTCTCTCTCTCTCTCGTCTCCACTTCTCCGCGCGCACTCGTATTAGTCGTCACACAGGGCGCGCTTGTGTGTGGCGCTCCGTCGCTCGCCGCCGCCGCCGCCGAGGAAGCTTTAACCGTGAAATGCGCACGCAGCGGGGTGGGGAGAGGCGCGTCTGCGCAGCTACCTAAGTATGAATGATATAGAAGTGGTTATATTCGGCTGATGAAGGAAAAAAAGTGGTACATGCGCGAGAGAGTGCCGGCCACGCGCGCCGACTTAGCAGGAGCCTCGCACCCTTTTTCTCTCCCTCTCTCTCTCTCTCTCGCGTATACTCTGCCTCCTTTTGCGTTTTTAACAATTTCATCCGCAGCTTTATCGCGGGGGCCATTAGCCGTGCTTTTATCGCGGGCGCCAGCGGCTTTTGGCTTCTTCCACCGTCCTCGTCGCTGTGGGGAATTCGAAAGTTTTCCTTATTTTCTTCTTTTCGCCGCGGAAAAAATCGACGCCCCGCGACCGATGTTTTACACTGTAAACTGTTTTATTGTCGCGATTTACATCGGTTTTACGGGCCTCCGCCGCGGGCTTTATATATAGTTGCGCCGCTCCGCGATGCAAATTTATGTAACCGGCTAAACCTATTTTAGCGAAATGGGAGAAAAAAAAAATTGTTTGCCTTGCGTAATCCACCCCGGGAGGCACGTTAACCATATTATACACGTGCAATTACTCGCCAAATCCATTGACCCCTCCGAGTCGTCCTCAGACGCGGCGGCCGCAAAAAAGGCTACGAATTAACGAAATTCTGAGAAAATTGACCGCTCAGGAATCGGCACACACACAGGCCGAGAGCCGTATCGGCTTCCTTTTACGAGCCGCGTGGGTTAAAACACAGCGGAGTCTGGCTCTCTCTCGTCGGTCGCATTAACTATTCGAGATCGCATTATGAGATTCTAATGCGTTTTTAATCGGGGGGACTTTGAATTTCAAATCCGAGAGCGAGAGAGAGAGAGCTCGCCTCGGCGTTCCGCGAGCGATTGTAGTGTGCGGCGGCGGCGGCGGCTCACGGACGGGACTAGAGGCGCGCGCGCGAGAGCCCGAGTCTCTGTGTGAGAGAGGGGAAGAGGCCAATTATCTTCCATAACGCCAGTGGCGTAGCCAAGCTCCGTTACGCCCTCCTCGCGACTAACCGTTTCGACACTTTGCCGAGGCTATTCTCTCTCTCTCTCTAGGTGAAGTGTGTGTGTGTGTGTGCTTTCGAAATAACTTATACTGATTGATTGAGAAGATCCGTTTCGGAGCTGATTACGGATAGTTTTCTACGGGGATTGAGCCGAGAGCCGAGTTTATTGATTTTTTGTTTTCCATTTTAACGACGTACTCGTTTTAATTGGCTCGAAAATGTCTAATTTATTAAGTACGGCTTGTGTCCCGAGATGGTAATGGTTATTCATGTCAAGTATCTTATCTTACTTATTATGTATTTACATACGTTTAAAGTGCAAAAGACGAAAGTGAATAAATATTCATTGAATGCTTTGCGATTAACATTATATATGAAAATTTAGTACAGGCTGGTTACGTCTCTATTAAATCTCTCGAGTATGATTATTTTCGTTGCCTTTAAGTATAATTAAATCTCATTGTCAGAGGCAGAGTTATTGAAGTTTCTGTGATTCATTGCGTCAAATTATCTATTTACAACGCTATGCAATTACTTATTGAACCTTTAATCATGCCATTATTTTTAGAACCACACAATAATGAACTTTGAATTCTCATGCCATTCATTTCGTAACAATACGTACTTAGCACACGACCAAAAGAATTGATTTTTAGCCCGTCTCAATACGCACTTAATTTGCATAAAAGTGGTAGCATTTTTTGCAATCGAGAAGAAGTGCAGTACTCTTAACCACCGAACATCAGTCCCTGCCACTTTACAAAATCAAACACGAAATCGAGCGGCGGCCCATCAAAAATGAAAAATACTCCCCTCGAAGGAGGCAAAAAAAAAAAAAACAATTTTCCCCGAGCAAAGGGGGAGAGGTAAAAAGAAAACAAGCCCCGTAGGCTTGTTACTCATCGCGGCCGAGGTGATGATGCGAATATCGCGTGTCACCGGCCGATAGCCGCACTACGCTTTCATCCCTTGAGCGCCGACAAAGGGAAGGTGCGATCTCGAGAGCGGCGACCCTTCGGTCAGTCGGGGGGCTCTCACAAAGCCCCGTGGGAGGGTTAAAGGGCTACCAAAAAAAAAAGAAGAAGAGGAAAAAACGCCGAAAAGGAGAGGGCGGTGGGCGTCGCCCGTGGAAAACGTGGAATTGTTGCGCAAGAAAAGGTACAATGCGTGTTTGCCGCGGGGAGGTGGACGGCCCGGGCAAAAGATGCATGTCGATGGGCTTAAAGGGACGGGGCTCTCTTTGTGTGCCTTGAGTTATTTACGAGCTCGATTATGCGATTTGGAAATTAGCTTTTCACGATCCGATAGAGATCGTTGCTCTTTGCTTGGTGCGTGAAATGGGCTAATTGAAGCGGAGCGTTTCTGAGTTTGATACACCTTGGAAGGATCGTTTTTCATGCTTTAACTATTTAAATTGATTGTAATTCTGGTGGAGGACTTTATTATACTTAACTTAAATTTCGTAGGCGCAAAAAGATTAAAAGTGCGGGGTTGTCGGAGCGCAACTTACCTGAAACATAAAACAGAGAATAAATTATTTATTTGATTTCAAAAAACATGGAAATTTTATTTGAAGGAGGAATATTAAAAATAATTTATAAATTAGAGAATTCTTGATTATCCAATTTGAGTTTTTTTATAATACCCATAAAATGTTTCGAGCAATATAGGATTCCTTGAAATTTCAAGATTATTTCAAATTAACAATTGACGCAATCAAATAATACCGTATATAAATATGCTAACATGATATCTACAATTTTGTGATTCAAATAAATTTATGATTGAAACATATTTGAAGAGTAATTAGACTTTGTGTAATTTAGTTTTTTAATTTTCAAGCATTATTCAAATGAGAAAACAAGGAAAAGAAGTATACAATTATAGGTATTTGAATAAATGATGCAAATTGATAAACAATATTATTTCTGATTTACTTAATAACGTTTAATTGTTGATAAAAGTCGATGAATATCTCATTCGAAAAAATTGACAAAATCAGTGTTCTAAAATTACTGTACACTTCAACTAGATATTACAAAAACTAAAAGCAAAGCAAATTACGAAATGCCTTTTAAACCGGTTATTTTCGTAAAACATTGTACAGCATTCTCCCAGTTTAATTTTTTTTAAATTGATGAAACAAATGGACATTAATTTTAAAACCCTTCTCCCACAGCAGAAACGGCAACTTTATCAATTTAGCAATCAGAAGACTCCAATTGCGTGCCTTAATGCGACACAACTGTTACCTCGACTCAAAGACCCTCTTTGGCCAATCATTTAAAAAAAACAATAACTATAAAAACATAAAACAGGCCAGCAAATTGGCGGGAGCGAAAAGGCGGCGAATTAGCAAAAATCGGGTGAAAAATGACGTGACGAAGTGCAGCGTATAGTGATTGAGTCCGGTGCGCTAAATCTCCTTAATACCCGACGATCTCGTCCGGCGCGATCGACAGGATCTATACTTATCGACTTCTGTTGGTCCGCACCCTCCTCTCTCTCTCTCTCTCTCTCTCTCTCTCACTCGCACACACGGACGATCGACTTTCAATGACGGATCGCTGATTGGCAGACGCGCGCCGGTTCTCTCTCTCTCTCTCTCTCTCTCGGGGTTGAAAGGGAAAATGGGCAACGGGGGCGGATAATGACAGGGCGGCTATGTTCCGGTCAGAAGAGAGAGAGAGAGAGAGAGAGAGAGAAAGAGAGAGCAGTTTGAGTGTGCGTGCAGGTACACGTGCGCACCTTTTAGTTTGCCATGTGGCTATCGGAGATGCTGATGGACTAATAATTGCCAGAAATCCGGCCGATTCTTTTTCGGGCCTCTCGCCCTCGAACTTTTTCTCGGAGTGTTTTTCTTTTTTAAATTGGGAATGCTCTCCAAGGGAATTATTAAATTCTTCGAGTTGGCTGTTGAGGAAATTTAAAAATTTTGTTGAAGCGACAACTTACGATTTAATGGGGCTCAAGAAAATGAGGATTTAACGGAAATTCTATCACCGACTCAGCCGCGATGATTTTCAAATTCGAAGAACATATATTTCTACATGAGAGTTCAAACACGTACATATTGGACATGAGCCATTTACTTTATTTTTTGTTTTAATTATTATAAAATATACAGATGTCGTAAGAAA
This sequence comes from Ormyrus nitidulus, assembly GCA_900474335.1. Classification (NCBI taxonomy): domain Eukaryota; kingdom Metazoa; phylum Arthropoda; class Insecta; order Hymenoptera; family Ormyridae; genus Ormyrus; species Ormyrus nitidulus. The sequence continues at coordinate 15,332 of UCOL01003854.1, forward strand.
TCAGACGACTATCAAAAATAATTTTTATCAATTAAACCAACATCAATTTGAATCGTTTATCAAAGAATACTTTTTAAATGAATACACAATATTACACAAAACGATTAATGCATTTTGTTGCTGTCGAATTGCTCTTTTCAAAGAGCACAAAAAACGATAATTTTTGTGCAAAAACCACCAGCCAGATCTATAGAAAACTATAGATAGATAACCCGATGTCATGTGTAAGACGATTAGACGAACAGAAGAATTACTGGCAGCAGTAACGGAACGTCCATACAATCAATTAAAAACAAAATGGCTGCAAATATTTGTAAAATAATCGTCTCTACTAATAAACATAAATTTTAATGAGTTTTTAAAAGTTTTTTTGAACTTACTAACTTTCGAACTGTAACTTTTTTACATTAGCAACACGTTCATTTTTTCTTACAAAATTTTCCTTACAAAACATTTTATTTCAATAAAAATAATAATATCTAAGAATACAAATTATTCTAAAAAAATAGCGTATTTATGTCTTAGTAACCCTTTCTTTTTCATCACAAATTGGTTTGATCAAATCAAGATCATCTGTAACTTTCAAGATATCGCTAAAATTACAAAGAATAAAATAAGATGCGCTTTTCTTGAGGTAATTGACTTTGTATTGCTCAGCAATGCCAATCGTTAAAAATACATTGTCGATCGTCAAGTTTTTACTAATTATTTTTGCGCTGATAAATTTGAGTTCGTCTAAAGCATATTTATCAGCGGCTTTTAAAAGATTTACAGCTTGGTCATCGTCAATACTATCTGCTTGAATAGCACCTGTATAAATGTATATTAGCAGCTGCTTCATAACTTCAGGGTCTACATCGTCAATTTTTACTCTATTTTCCTTCTTTTCTTTCATTTCACTGTTAAACATCGCATAAAAAACTGGACTTTTAGCAGCAAGCACTGTTTTATGTACTTGAAATTCCTTATTTCCTACGACCAATAATGCATCGCTCATATTTGAATTATCCAATAAAATGTTAAACTGTTGCGAAGATTTATACACGTAAGATTGCAGAGTTTTAATTCTTGTATAACTGTCATAATTATTATCTAAATTAATTACAATTTTTGGCGAAGACGTTTTATAAATCGGAGCACACTTACATCGGGTTGGAAGTGTGTACTGTACGCTATCTTCTACCTTAAAATTTAAATATTTTTTTGAGCCAATTCTAACGTCGCAAGGTCAATCGGGTGACAATTCAAATTTTACCCGCAAAACCTGACATTCGGACTCCAAAAGAGTCACGCGAAAAACAGTTGCATCTATGCTTATCATCCACCTTGTCTTGCAAGGGAAATTAAAGCGTAACATTTTAGTTGCACCCGACTCAACCTTAAAGCAGCCTTCGCAGCATCTAACTTTTTCGAGAGGATAAATTAACTGTAAATCGGTGCGAAGGTTAGGGTCGCTCATTTTGTTATCTGAAACGAGAAATCTAAAGTTTAAATGACCCCGACAAGGAAAAATGAAAGAAGAGCGCAATTCCTTTTTATACCTTTTAAGGGTGTTGTGTCAAAAAATTGGTTTCTTAGGAATTATTTGAAATTTTGGCCACACATTTAACTGACCAATGT
>UCOL01003855.1:0-16945 GCA_900474335.1 Ormyrus nitidulus
ATATATGTGTTACTGAAAGTATAAAAATTATTTTTAATCAATTCTAGGCCTTAATTCTGTCTAATTTGGATACCTTCTTCCCTTAACCGATTTTCAAAGAGAAATTACGTGAACAGCGTCGCTCTGTTCTTAATCTGGATATTTTAATAAAGTAAGAAGGCGTGACTGTTTCATTAAAATTTATTTTCCTGACATAATCGTGAATGACGAGTATTTATTTATCAAACTTTCTCAAAATGACTTATCACTCACCATCAAAACGTAAATAATACATTACATTTTGTAACAGACAAACAAAAGCACTTAATCCGGCATATGCACGCCAGAGCAGGGAATCATTTAAGAAGCGAAAAAAAAAGCAGAGTCTAATAATGATGCATCGCTCAGTGTCAAGGGAGCGTCGGAAAAGCCAGTTAAGCGAATTAGACGGGAGCTCGGCATGGCGGCGGCGGCCGTAATTCCGGAACAATTGATTAGCATCACCGAGTACGTGCATGCGCATATAACAGCGGCGCTATAAGGCCGGGCGAAAAATTAAATTAGCGCATATCGCTCTTTAAGAGCCGACGACGCTTCCGCCCTCGCACGTCGCTCCTCCCCGAACACGGTAATCCTTTATTCGCGTGGCTCGAGCAGAGCGCGCGAATTTCTCGCTCGCGCCGAAAGTTCGTCGACTCTTCGGCGGTCTAATTTAAACGGCGCGATGCTAATTTCGACGGAATTTTGGGGGATTAACCGTGACGGAATCAATCGGCGATCCTCGATGGTCGGCGGTATTTATGGTCAATTAAGCTGGGAACGCGGATGTTTGCCGGAATTTCTACGTGGGAATGCAAACAAGTGGACTGTTTAAAATGCTAATTCTTTGTCGATGTCTAAATATATTTTAATTTGACAAAAGTAAACTATACGCTAAATTATTCTGTCAAGAGGAAAAAAAGAACTTGATTCGATTATTGTACAAACCACAATAAGGTAAATGTCCCAATTTCTACTCATGTCCCAATTTCTACTCACTTCTATCAATTTATAAATAATATGTATAGATTGCCGCAAATATTGAATAAGTTAAAAGTATTGTTAAATTAAAAAGAAAAAAATAAAAAATAAAATAAAATGAGTAGAAAATGGGACATTTCGTTCTCTTAAGTGAGTAGAAATTGGGACATTCACCTTACCACTGTACCTGTTCTGTGCCAATTTACTACCAGTACCACTTACCAACTTACCACTTTACCGGTACAGTACGGCGTATCGAAACCGCTTCAACCGCCATCCGCATGGCAGCGCTAATCGTCGCTTACCTCAGGGCTCAGCGAATATACTACATTTTATGTTTCTTCTCTGCTTGATAGACAGACAGCATTATTTAAACAAAAATCTAAAAAATACACGTTTGTGAAATTTATATTAAAAATAATTAGTATAGAAATTAAATAAATAAGAAAGTGCAGTTTATGAAATAATAATATGGAACAATCTATGATGGAAGATTTAGAATCCTTCCTTACAAATATAGGAGTTGGTAGACGACCTGCAAATGATCTATTTTTTGAAAATACTTACAAAAGTTGTAAAGTATTTGAACGAATGGGTGTAACTGTTGAAGACGACGAAGAGCTTTGCCATGAAGTGTAAGTGTAATAAACATTAATACGAAGTGTTAAAAATTCGACTATGCATAACCTAAATGTTTGATTTACTTTCCTTTTTAGGATGAAGGAGTTTTTATGCAGTGCTTGTGCAGAAACATTTAAAAATCTTCTTGATTATGAACTTCACTATCATGAAACTCATCATTTTGTCTGCTCACAGTGTAAAAAGTGGAGACCAACAGCTCGCTTATTAGAAATTCACGTGCAAGAAGTTCATGATAATTTTTTCAAACTTTTAGCGGAAAAGCAACCAATGGTAAATATTTTTCATAAGAAAGAAATTGATGTATTAGTTGTTTGATTTATTTTAATGAAAAAAATTTTATTTTTTCTTTCAGTATCAATGCTTTGTATCTAAATGTGATTTGAAATTTAAAGATTCTGATGAACGGAGAGAACATTGCAGAGAAATTCATAAATTTCCAAAACATTATAGATTTGATGAGCCTATAAATATAAAATCAAAGAATGATGTACATAAGGATACTGAGATGGATATTGGTGAAAGTGAGGCAACAAAGAAGAAAGATTCAAAAATTTATTTTGGAAAAAACAAGCCAAAGGCTTTCTCAAAAAAACTTACAAGTACAAAAAATGTAATTTTCGATACAAGTATTAAAACAGAGACAAAGTTATCACCTGTAACAATGTTTGTTCCGAGACAAGTACAACAAAAGGCTTATGCAAAGATTCTTACAAATAATCAACAAATGGAAACTAATGTTCTTGAATCAGGAAGTTTGATGGAACTTGTTAGTTCTTTACCAAGTAATTAATAATTAATATTATATATAAAGTATGCGTCGACTAGTATTACAAAAAAATGTTTTTGTATTGTTACATTTAATTTTATTTTCTAATTATGAAGATTAAATTAATTATTTACATAGTATATACAGTGCTCTATTTACATTTTACTTATTTTGGCATTAATTTGTTCATGCACATAAGAATTTTACACGTTTTAATTGTACAATTTAGTATAGCTACATAATATATCTATATAATTTATATAAAATTATATATATTATATAAATATATACAATGTTAAATTGTGCACAATTAAAATTTGTATGAAGAACAACACACCCTTATTTTATGTCCATTTTTGTATGCTAATGACCATAAATCATGCATTTGAATTTAGTATTTTCATCTTTTAATAGAGCATTTTCATATTTCAGCCTAATATATTCTTGTTCTAAGAAGGCTGCTCTAATGGCAATTTCATCTTCCTTGGCTCTCCTAGCATCTCTTGATCTCTTGGCAGCTTCATTGTTTTTTCTTCTTCTCTCCCAGTATGCAGCATCTTTCTCATCACTGGGGTGTGCAGGTAATGTAGGACTCTTTGAAACTCTACGCATCTTGATGTTTGTTCCTTCATTGGTTTTTCTTACCGATTCCAGCATTCTACTACGAAAATCTGAGTAAGATTTTTTCATATCTGGATCAAAAATCATTTCTGGCCCAAAAGAAAGAGAGAGTGGATCCTTCGGATATGCTTTGAAAGGCCTTGGATTTCTTTTTGAGTCATCTGAAGAAACACTAGTAGGTGAACTTTCGGGCAGCGCAGCTAAACTTGGAATTTGAGTTTGAGGCACTGGTGATATTATAGGTTGAGATGTACTTTGAGGAATTATAGCTGGTAGCATTGGTGGAACACTGACTGATGAGTGGACAGGAACCTTGATAGGCAAAATTGGGAACAAAGGTTGCTTTTGAACTTCATTTGGCATAGGACCTGCATGACTGTATACTGGCTGGTATCCCATTTTTAATGGAGATTCTGTTTCAGATGGTGGCGTGATAACAAACGAGCGATTTTCAGGACTATTCCTTTCATGATTCAAAGCTACAAAATTATTTGAAGTCTGCTGCTGGTACATTTGTGTTGCTTGAATTTGCTGCATATTATTAACATTGTAGCTGTTCACTTCATTATTATTGTTTTTTTCTTTTTGTAATTCTGGGGAATGTCTGAATTTTGTAATTGAGAAATCTACTCCACATTCTGACGAAACTTTATCCATAGACACTTTTTTACAAGATAAATCAAGCACGGGCTGCTCACTAATTTTCTTCGTGTTTTGCCAGGGTTGGTGCATTTGCCCCATTCTCTGGAAAGATTGCGTTGACATCTCCATTGACTTTGTCATTTTTAATTCTAGATCCAAAAGCTGTAAATAAATTTAAAAAAATATTAATTATTTATTAAAGTATTGTAACAAATTATTATATTATTTTAAAATTAAATTGATTTTTTCTAACAATTGTATGAATATATTTTATTTAAAAATTAAAAAAAAATTTGTTAATTCACTATCAGTTCTAAAAGTAAAGTAATTTTATTAAAAAAAATATATTCAAAAAACTATATTTAGCAGAAATTTGCAGCAAGTATTATAACCGCGGAAATATTTATAAGCCAGTTTAAGTATTACTAAGAGCTTAAGGGAAAATTTATCCGTCGTTTAAAATTTAACACACTAAAGTATTATAATGTTACACAATAATAACAAATACAAACCTAAAGAAAACAATGCTTCACGTTAACGCACAAAACTAATTGAAGAAACTGATCGTAGACAACAACAATCGGTAAATCACTAACTGCACAGTTGCAGAAAACACTGGAGTTCACTTTTCGAACTCCGCTCTGGCCGATGCCACCACTCGGAAAACTATCCAAAGTTCTGAGCCGGAAGAGCTGCGTCTCGTCTTTATATAGGCAGGGGTACCCCTGAGCAGAACTGTCAAAGCGTTAGGCTTGACCTGTGGAGGGGGCATGTTTGACAGATACTCGGAAAGCTTGTGAAAATTTTGGGTGAAGAGAGACAGAGCTAGAAAAACAAATCGACTAAGTTAATTTGCGAATAATAAGTTTAGGAGAATTTTAAACGCAAACGAAATTTGTAGAACGATTTTTTCAAAAATGACACAGTCATTTTTTGTCTCTTACTTTTTTCACCTTTTTTTTGTTAGAAATAACAAATTCTTGAGAAAAGAATCTGTTCAATTAATGGTGATGCGCAATGAGTAAGATCCTTTTCATAACTTTGTTTTTTTACATTTCTGTGACTCATTAGAAAGTAACAATTTGAAATTTTTTCGATGGAAAAGTCTATTTTATAAAACTCTCCTAGATCCATATAAACACGATTTATCTTTCAGCAAATTGAAACGCGTTTAATTAATGCTATTTTATCATTACTACGACAATGTTCAAAAGTGCAACGAAAATTTGAATTTGTTAACAAAAATTTATCCAACCCCCTTCGACAAGTTTCCTTGCATTAACTGTTTACAGTTTTAAACAAAGGCAGGCTTAAGTTGTGGAAAGTTGAAAAATCTGAATAGTCGCAGAATTAATCCTCCAGTAAAGGGTTAGACATCCCGGGTACCGGAGACAATCGGAAGAAAGTGCTTATTCTCAGCTCAGTAAATCCGTCTTGAAGCCCAAGTATTACGTCGGGCAAAGGAAAACTGGCCGAAGGCGTGGCGCATCCATTCAGCTCGTCGGGCCTTCTGAGAGCCATCATGTATCGGGTAGGACTGCCACTCGCCCTTAACCCTTTCGAACGCCTGCAACGGGGCCCGGGCTGCACTTGGCTGCTGATTTATGGACTTCCACGCGAATTTACGTAAAGTCCCCATAAATTAACGTTGCTTATAATCCGCAGTGCGAACCGGCCTGCTTTCGGCCACTACTGTGCCCCCTAACCCTTTCGAGTACACTGGGGACGGCTTATCCCTTGCCTAACCGTTTTGGCTTCTCCGCCCCCGGAAGCGTTTACGACGGGCCCCGGGCCCGGCGAGCACGCGCGACTCTGCCCGATATTAAATCGGTGTGTCGGGCTTTTTGCGCATAACGATCAGCGCGCCAGGTCTTAACCCCTTTGACTTTGACCTCGAGTCCGAGTAATAATTCATTGGTTTAGTTGGCGGAGTTTTAATCCGGGATTACGTAGCGTGGTGAGATCTCCACCCCGGATTTATTTACGATTTGATCCGTTTTCAAAATATTAAACTTTTCTCGACTTTCGGTTCCTGCAGTTTAAGCCGGAGGCGTGGACGAACTGCCCATTTTGCGCTTCGGCCAGATTTTCAATTTCCAACTAATTTTCGAAGCGCAGTGAAAATGAAAATGTTTGAATTACATCAAATCGAAATTAATTGGAATAAATTGTTTAAGATCTTCTAATTTTTAAAGAATAAAAAAAACAATTTGTAGATTTTTTGTTTGCAAATCCATCCATCGATTAACAAGCAGTAAATTTTTTTTAAATTCGTGTCATTTCCATCTTTCGAAATATAAATGATTGCAATGCCAAATGAAGACTTTAAAATAGCATATAATCCTAAAATCCAGTATTTCCACTGTTCCCACCCACTAAAAACCCACTAAGAAATCCCGTTGCACCTCCGTATGACAGGCGTGGAAAACTCGTCAAAAATCTAAAAAAAAAAAAAAGAAATTAGCCTCGCCCGGTACAGAAAGAGCTCGAGTCGCTATTTGGCGCGCGCCTCGCCGAAGTGACGGTAAATCGAGCGAGTTTTCCCCCGCGCGCCGAGCCCTTACAGCAGCCGTCCGAGGAGTCGGTGCCGGTCCGCCCCTTTTCCCATGTATACAAATTTTTCGCCGGCCGCATAACCCAGATTTGAAAAGGGCTGCAGCACAACCCGTTACTCGCCGCGCGGCCACCCGCTCGACAGTAAAAAGGACGCGACTGCATCTGTCGTCGGCGAGAGGCTCGAGGATTGCCCTTGAATCTAACGGGGCCCGGGGCTTTGTCCGCGCGGCGCTCCTCTCATCGCTCACTCTCTCGCGGTTTTCCCGGGAGGGGCTCCGGCAGGCTGCGACGTGTCAATTAGTACTGGACGGAGTATTGGATTTTCATTTGTGGGAAATCTGCGGCCTGCGCCTGTTTGTCCGCTCTTGCGGTGCCGTTACTCGCTTTTACAATGAGGACAAATCCGCTTAGATTCTATAATTCTTAGGTGGATTTACAAATGCGATGACGTTTCTGTAAATTTTTCGGGAAACTTTGGAGACGTGACATAATTTTTAGATTTTTCGACATTTATTTATAAAATAAGTGGCATGTTTTTCAGACTGCTTACTAAACAAAAGGTTATACTTATTCGTTGTTTTCTTCGTAACGAGATTATTAAACTAAAAGCTTTAGAAAGATTTTCAAAGAAAATTTATCTTGACGCTGTGTAGAATAGCGATTAGTGTCTTACTTAATTTTAGCTTGCAATGCATTAAGATTAACGAGAAATTGTCGCCTACGTGACAACGTTCAAATGTTGATGGCATTCCTTATAATAACTACAAGTGAATATTATCGTTAAAACAATCAAAATATGATGTATACAGTAATTAACGATCAAATTTTTAATGAAACATTTATGTGCCAGAAACAGAATTTCAGTATATCAATGGCATTATATTCATATTTAGACAGAATCGACGCCCATCAAATGAAAATTAGCTGTAACCTGCGTTGTTAAGATCAATGAAATTCTCGTAAAACAAGTAATTAAATTAATCTGCCGAGCCTATTCAAAGTAGTTCGTGAACGCGGAAAAGAATCGAATCTAAAATTTGCATAGTGCGACATCGCTTTCGTAAACTACGTATTTACAAGAAAAACTATCTCCGTTAGCTCGCTTTTAAACGTCGTGCCTGCAATCGTTAGATAACGTAAAATCCATTCATAAGTAACTTAGTCATCGGCTTTCAAAACAATCCCATTACATATCTCAGTCACTTAGTAACTGTATCAGGGAGTTTTGATTCCGGAAAGGATCTCGGATAAGAAAAATTCCACGGAATTATTTGATTCATTGATTTACATTTTTGCAGTTGAAAAAGAAAAATTGCTACTTGTATAATTTTCGTACCTGCGAAAAGAAAGTTTGAAACAAAATATTTTTATAAGGCCACTATTTCAGTTTTATTAGTGGAAATGTGCATCAAGATCGTTATCTTCTTGGCAGGAAGTCTTTGTACTAATAAGGGTCATTATTACCATATATAATAGTGCAATAAAATAATAATCTTTTTGTTGCATTTTTATGATTCTGAAAAATGTTTTTTTCTAAAACATCTGTAGTTTTTACTTTCATTACGTGTTAAACTCTTATTTCAAGTACTTATCCTAATTATTCTTTATTCGCACTACTTGATAGACTGTTATTTTAAATATACGTATACTAAAATAAATATACTAAATGCGTATACCTGCCACCATCCCTTTAAGAATCTCCGTAATAACCACTTTCCCTGCAATACATAATACATTGAAAAACTAGAAAACCTCATTTGCCGTTAAAATATTGTACGAAATCCTGGTTTGCACATAATTTTATCAAGCTGTAGAGTTCAGAAACGTGCAGTAAGCATCAGACAAGTAAATCAGAAGTAAGTTATTTTTTCTCTCAGTTTTCAAAGCCTGAGTAATGATGTCGTGAAATGTGTTTTTCCCATGCGAACGGAAGCCAGAGTTGGATTTTTATGAAAAAAAAAAAGAAAAAAAAGAATGCATATGACGTTCAGAAGTCGAAAGTTAATAAATCAGGCGAAAAGTCGTAAGCCACGTCAGTAAATAGTTGGCGAGAAAGACATTTCCTGCAACAATCGAACATCTTCCAAAGGAGAAGACGCTGCGGCTGCAAGAAAAAAAGCGGAATATCACGACAGACAAACGGAAGTCATCGGAGAAAATTCACGGGAGGTCTTTCTCGAATGTCAGACAACCATTAGTTGGCATATAATAGCTCGAAATTTTCATCATTCGAGACTCTCGGAGCCTAGACCCGAGAAAGAAGTGTATATACAATTTTAAGGAAATCCTTCCGTTACATTTAGAAATAATTATTGAACTTATGTAATTATTAATATTTGCAAATATTTCTAAATAATAAATAAAATAGTATACCTTGAAACACGCAGCTGCTACTGATTTACCTGAAAAATTTTAAAAAGATTTTACAGAATTGATATTAATCTTTATATGCAATTTCGTGCAGGTCATTCAGTACACTTTAAAGTAACCTAGAAAAAAAGTTTTGACCTGAAAAATATCAGAAGGTTTTTATAGAGTTGATCTTAATCTCTATACAATTTCGTACAGATCAATCAGCGTTCTTGAAAGTAATCTCGAAAAAAAGGTTTGCCCCCAGAATAAAATAAAATTATTAAAAAAAAAAATTGCCGTCTACATCGTAAACCAGCCCCTCCTCAAAATTTCACCAAAAACGAGGACAAAACCCTTCTCCCGCCAACTCGCTACTCCACTGACCCTGTCGCGCACAGCAGCATCGCCTCGCCGTCGAGTCCCTCCTCCGGCTCGAGGTCCGCGCTCTCACGCGGGGGGGGGGCGCCGCGGGCTGCCCACTGCGCGTAATTAAAACTCGATTAATCAAGCGACCACCGGCCGCCTGCGTTTTGCCAACAGGCGCATTCGCGTCGAGCACTTCCGGGAGCGTCTTGCGCACACCCCCGCCTCGCGCCCTTTTCATAAGCACGGAATGGACCTCGCATTGTGCGGCGGGGGTGGCCGCAAGATTTTTATGCGCTTATGACTAATGGCGCGAATCGGCCTCCGGGGAGCTCGGCTTTCGAATCGAGGACTAATTGAGCCGAGGTGAGACGGTGGGAGTTTTAGGGTAGGCTGAATTGTCGTTTCGGTTTTCTATAATGTACCGTTAGAGACTGATTCGGTTGGATCTTCGAAGAGAAAATTTTTTAGAGTATTATTTAGCATTCTCTTTTTTGTACGAGGTTTTAAAAATTCATTTATTTTCTTAAATAAAGCAATATCTTGACTCGATTGAAAAATTATTTTAATAAATTTAACTTTCTCTATTTTAGTAGATCCCCAGTCATAAAAGTAATAAACGTTAGTAAACACGATGTCCCACAAAAACGTCCAGTGTTTCCGCTGCCAATTATAAACAGTTAACTTCGATTTTTTTGCATCACAAAAAAAAAGCGAAAAATATTGACGGAAAATCCCGGCGAAAGGACTTTCCCGACCCTTTTTTTTTCTGTCCGTCTCCGCACTTCCGAAATTCGCCTTCGCCTTTTTCCACCAATAAACCGCCAAAGACAAAGGCAAAAAGGTACCGCCGCCTAGGTCCGATTTTTTGCTCAGCCTCCAATTTTTTGCCTCCGATCCCCCCTCCGACAATAAGTCGCGCGGCGAGCATTATTACGGCGTCGGTTTACGGCTCGTCGTAAACGTCGCTTCCTCCCCCGCCGCCGCCGTCGCATTCCCATGCAGCGGAACCGTAAATCCGGCGACGCGTCGCCGCCGCTTTTTAAATCGCAAATCGAGCGCGCGCGGAAGAATGGCCGAGTTGTGTCCACAGGTAAATCGAGAGCACCAGGGCCGCGGTGTCCGGTTCCTAAGCCGCCGAGCAAAGAGTTGAGCTCAGCCCTTTAACGAAGTGTCTTTTTGTTTACCCGAGAGCTCCTCTTTTTTGCGCGCCTCTCCATGCGTTCACTTGGCTGCCGCAAGCGGGAGACGAGCGGCTTTGAGAGCAGCCGCCGCCTCGTCGGGGGATGGAAATGCGCCCCCGACTGCTTTTCTCATGTGTGCGGAAGTGGGGCTGTACAGTTATCTGTGTCCTTTCAGCGAATGCAGGTTCTTGAGGCTTATTCGAGGTGTTTATGAAGGATTTTCTTACTTCCCAGGCTGGAGAGGCTTTATTTGAGAAAAATCTGCTACAGTCAAGTGGTTCTTTTCAGATGTTTTTAAAGGGGAGAAAACTGCCTCTAATTTATTAGAAAAACGGTTCTGGAAACGATTTAAAAATGTTTTCTACATTTTTATAAATATTTTTAATGTCTTTTTAAAAAAAAAGAACATAGGTCAGGTAGAAAAGGTATCCCTTTGAAACTTGCTTGATCGTCTATTTTTATTTATTTAAAACTTGATAATTTTAATAATATCGACAAAAATTTTTTTTTTATCTAAAAATATATTTTTTACATGATATTGCGTGAAAAATTAACTTCGCTTATACAATAAGCAGTTTTCCACATTTAAAAGCCAACTTTTTGCGCTACTTACAGAAAAAAAATTTTTTCGGAGTCAGTTTCGAGCCCGAGATTAACTCTTCCGAACCCTTTCGCCGAGTTCCAATAATCAAGAACCAGCATCGTGTTTGAAGAGACTTAACTCTTTAATATAAGCATCTCGGCCCGAAAGCCTCAAAGCTGTGTGCCTCCGCAAAAACCGGTAGAAGGCCAGGGAATCCCAGTGGCTCTTCTTCGGCTTCCGCAGTTAGAAGCCGGGCAATAAACACTTTTTGAAAAAAAAGTTCTGCACCGCCGCAGTCGAGCGCGCGCCCCAAAATTTACGACCGGTGGTGTATAATAGTTGCGTCCAAAAATCAGGTCGAGGGATGGACACCGCACTTAAGCTGTTTTCCTTGCGATCATTGTAGCAAACCATAATAAAGCCGAACGAAGGACTCTTCCTCCATCAGGTAAGGCCCTTTGTTTCCCCGTTCGAAAAAAACGTTTTTACGACTCCGTCGCTTCGTTTTTTCTTTTTTCGGGCAGGATTAAGGCCCCCGGGCCCAAGGCGCTTCTGGATTAACTTCGCTTAACTGGCGTCTCGACTGCCCTCGGTGTTTGAGTGTTTTTAATGAGCCGAGAAAGCAGGCGAGAAAGTCTGGAAATGAATTGCCAAGCCTCTGTGGGTAAAGCGACGGTAGGATTTTTTTTTTTTTTTTTATTTCGTAACCTTTTGCGCCGCTGCATTTCGGAAATTGCTGTACTTTGGGAGATTGCTATCCTACCGGACTCGGGTTTATAGAGGGTTTTAAGCAGATGCGCCCGAAAAAACCTCATGTTTTTACGGACTGTCGGTTCTCATTTAGTGTCAGATCTAGAAAAAAAAAAGGTAGCCGCACTGCGATCTTGAGGGCAGTTTTATGCGGCAGTTTTTTGCCTCGTAAAAGTAGTTTTTTCGCAGTTCGCGCCATAAATCATATCGGCTCAAGTTTACTAATATTTTGACCAGAAATTTCTCCATTTTTCGGTAAACTATGATTTCTGATTTACAATATAGCTTTTTACTTTTTACGATTCTTTATTTTGCACATTTACACGTGGTAGTTTCAAGCACGTCATATGAGTAACCTTTTATCTTCTTTTCTATCAACAGATTTTTCACTCCTGACTCCTTTGACTTATTTCGATTTGATGTCGTAAAATTCCGCTTTTAAGCTTTTGTTCTATATCCAATGTTATCTTAGCTACTTCGTACATATAGCGAGCCTTAAAACCGAATCCAACTTTTTGGAAATTTTATTTATTTATTTCTTTATAGACGCAATTTCTCGCATGAATTCATTCAATTAATTATTTCCCTCTATACACGAACTTATTAAATTTTCTTAATAATAGTATTATTACGTAAAATAAGTAATGCATGCAGCTTTATCTGCAATTATCTTTATTGACTACCTTCTGTATCAGTAAACATTTTTCAATGCTTTTATCTTAATTTGAATAATCTCTCCGACACAAAGAAAATTTCCCTCAAGCATCTCACTCCCACAGCTTATCTGCTCGTATATCCCACTGCCCGTTATACACACCTCCGAAAATAAAAACCGAAAAGAAAAGCGCGTCATTGTGTGCTCCGAAAATCAGGAGGGTCAGCTTCGAGTTACCGAAGCCGACGGCCATCCCTGCAGCCATCGGTCGGATGATGCACGCGAAATATGAGTCAGTGGCCGATCGCTCTCCGGCGTCGGACGACGACGGGGAGGCGGCCGGCGGAGAAAGGGGTCAGTTTTCGGAAAAGCATAACTGACCCGACCCCCGACGCCACGTGGCAGACGCGCGCGCGAGCGCGAAAATTCAATCGCAACGTCCATCCGTCTGTATACCCTTCCCCGCCCCGCCGCAATATATCGCAGCCTCATCTCCATCCCTTTATCCAGGGAAGGAGGGCCAGGCGGACGCTGGCCGCGCGCGCGCGCCGCTTTGTTTCCCGCTTCGGGAGGAGAATCTCGATTTTCAGCGGAGCTGCTTCAAAACGGCAAATTTGATTGCCGTCGTTGATTATCGAGTCGTTTATGATGTTTACTTTTAATGTATGTCGTCGCGTACCTGGATGTAAACTTCTGCTCGCGTGGTATACTTACACTGAGAGAAATGGTATATTAAAATTTATTGTATATGTATTAATTTTTATTATTTTATACAGTAACGGTGGGACATACTGACGTATGAGAAAAATTACTATATAAAATATTAAAAATTAATACATATACAATAAATTTTAATACATATTTATTAAATTTTACTATAAAAAATAGTAATTTTGCTCATCAGTCAAGTATGTCCCACTGTTACTATTTAAATTGTAATTTTTAATATACATTTCTCTCAGTGTACTAAAAGAAGTTTTATGGAATCGACACTTTTGATGTCTGTTTTCGAATAAATATGAAAATATACTAGAAAATTTTTAGATCTACAGCATAATACGCGTAGGAGTAAGAAAAATTTTCTTGAAATAATGATAGTCGAGTTCGTGCAAAAAATATGTAATAGCAATTTTATTCCAGTGAAACAGTAAAAAAATTATATATTCATCACTATCATAGTTGGCGTTTTCACCGTAAAACAAAAATTGATTACATCATACTTTTAAAAGGCAGACTAACTTTATAAACTGAATTGCAAACAAAAACATAATTATCGCAATTTCAAAGACTCCTAACGCGCAAAGCTAACGCAGCAAAATTTGGAGAGAGCCAACGGAATCTGAACAAACAGCCCCGTAAACTCTAAAACGCAAAGTAGGCGGAAGCAGGAACGGCAGCGAAAGCAGCAGCGACGGCGGCGGCGGCAGCAGCAGGAGCATCGGGAGAACAAAACGAAAGGCTTGAAAAGTTCGAGAAGCCCGGGCAACTTAGTTGGTCAGCGTGTCATATGGTCAATGGCAGCGTTAGGCGGGGGCGGATCCTCTCTCTCTCTCTCTCTCTCTCTCGGCGGCGGACAGTTCTCTCGCGCGCGCAGATGCGTTAAAGCCTCTCTCGCAGGATCAACCCTTTCGGTAATGGCGCACCTCGGCCCCATTGTGCGCGACCTTCGTCATTGTGCGCTCATCCTCTCCCCCGCAGCCGGCGGGCGCATAACGGCGCAAGACCCCCGAATGTGTGTCAAAAGCCCGCTCTTCGATATTCCGAGCGTCGCTCTCTCTCTCTCTCTCTCATCGATTATGACCGCCGTGGAGAATGCCGCGCCGATTTTGCGGGATCTGACGCGCTGGACAACTCCCCTCTTAATTATGATCGAATTCGATTTGGAAGGAAAAGGAGTTTCTGGTAATGTGGATGGAATCGTTCTGGCGTGAAGTGGATTCTACGAACGTTTGAATATAAGCGAATGTGTTTATTGAATTCATTGGTAAGGCGATGCCGACGGATCGCGCTTTGGTTATTTAACATTACTTTGATTATTTTGTCTTTGAGCAAAATAAATAGATGTTTATTCAATTTACGATAAAAAAAAAAAGAAATTAAATATATTTCAAAAGAAATTTGAGAAATTATAATTGCGCAGTTCAGGACTTCGAATTCCGAAATACGTCAGTTTAAAAGAATTCAATTCAATAATTTTCTTAACCAATTTTATTAAATTGCGTTTCATGACTAATATAACCAGTAAAAATGTAGCAGTAACTCCTTTACTTCCTGTTCTTAACTACGTGCGGTAAGTCGTAAACACCTCTGACGCACTTAATCTTAACTCCGGGAACATCTTTACACCTGCCCACTCGGACCAAAACAATGTTGTGCTCTTGCAGATTATGACCGATTCCTGAAATTGAACGGACGATTAACGGTGTCTCTCTCACTCTTGGCTTTTAATGATTTTCTAACGGGCTACTCACCTGGAACGTAAGCGAGCATTTCCTTGCCCGTCGATAGCCGCACCAGAACGCAGTTACGGTTGGCAGAGTTCGGCTTCTTCGGCTTCCTAATCAGAGTCTTTAGAACGACGCCTTTTGCAAAAGGCTTCCCTGGTCCCAACGGATTTTTCTTTTTTGGCTCTTTGATGTGCGGACCCCTTTTGTGAAGTTGGTATAAGCTGACCACTTGCCGAATTTGCTGCAGACCTGGTAATAAAATTTTTTTTGTAAGTTGATTATGCATAGTATTATAATAAATTACCTCGCGTACATACATTTTCCAAGAACAGTATAATTATCGAAAATTGACCTGATATTCATAATCGATTGACGAAATTTCTAAACATAACTGTACAATTAGGCCGCTTTTAAGCTAAGAACATAAACAGATAATCAATGAGAAGGTATTTCTCGTTTAATACACTACTTAACGATCGAAAATGACACAAATATTACTTAATAGTCATTAAGATTTTCTCGAAAAGAATTTCTTACTAAATAATTTTTCTTTCAGTCATTCGATATTTCACATAAGACATATACGTGACTAATTACATGTAGACGAACACTCGAGGATATTGACTTTAACCGTTGCTCACATCAACTTACCGGTCTCAACAGTTAGCGCCTTACAACATATCAATGTGATAACAAATTTAACCTGCTGTAATAATTTAATTATGTTTTAATATCTTTTAAAATGCACACACGATTAAAAAGTACGAACAAAAAAAAAGACGATAGCCTAATGCTCGCGTCAGAGAATCCCTGGAATTTTACGTAATTTAATGTGCCACCATTAAAGATTGTTTCGCAAAATAATAGTGCGACGTATTTTAATCAAGATTGCCTCCGGCATAATGCAATATAATTCTGAAATTCAGTTGACTCCTTTACAAGTAAAATTATTATTTGCAACGTTTGAATTAAAGACGAATTATTGTTATTTGTTTTATCAAATTGATATTTACCCTCCATATATAAATGATAAAGGTTTTATCTATAAACAACTATATCCAACAAGTGATATTATTTTTTCATTTCACCATTGTATGAAATGCGTGGGAAAATTTGCATTATCTCTTTTAAGTTTAATATGCAATCTAATCTGAACTTTATTTAGTTTGTGTTCTTCTTGTACATTCTATTGTATTTACCAATCTACAGTTAAATCCTTATCTTGTTCAATCTCTCAATTCTCATTTGAGTGTATTAGGAATATTACCATAAGAAACGAATGTTTTTAAACTTTTGATACTCAACCCTCTCCAAGAAACAAGCTTTCTCAAGAACTCCTCTAAAAACGTCGGAAAATCGATGCAATCCATCAACGCCGATAGAAAAATGTTCCCCGAAAGCCTTTGTACCTCCGAAAGGAGCCACCAAGAAACAGACGGCCCACGGCAAGGAAGTGCCATCCACCCGACGCGACGACTCTCAGCGAGAAGTTAGCCCAGCCTCATCCTCTCTCATTGTACGGCGGGCATCGAGGAAGAATTAAAAATTTGCAGTGGCGCGTTAACGAAGCCACGAACTCTTTCGCCGAGGAGAAGTAACCTTGCGAGCGGAGCGCGCGGGGGAGGAGAAAGGAGCGGCCGAGAGAGAGAGCCGAACGGGGGCGAAAGAAAAGCGCGCGAATGAATGGGAAATATCGAATATGACGAGCGCTTGACATCTGCAAGCCGTTCGGTGGGACGGAGTCTTTTCTCGCTGGGCCGTGCATAAGCTTATTAAGTAACATTGTTTGCGCCGGAGGCTTTTGCGCGGTCGGAGGTCGCGACCAGACACCGACGTCTTTCTCAGTATACGAGGCTGGACCGCTCCTCTTTTTTTTTTTTTTTTTTCACGGCCCGCTATGAAGGATCGATCTTGCTTTGGGGAATTCTGGCCCTCTTTGCTCTCTCACTTTTGGCCGCGACGCTTTTTTCGCGCTTCTCGGATTAGGCCGGTGGTTGCATTCAGTTTGGACTGTTGGACCGGGCTGCAGGTTCTTTTATTGTTTTTTTTCTATTCGCGAACAATAATTTATTGTTAATTTACTCGAGTATTGTTTGTTTATGTATAAACAATATGATTTTCACTAAACTTTTATTAAATTTTATTAAAAAATTGATTTATTAAATTGATTAAAAATTTGTGTTAATTGCCGTTTATAATATTACTGAAAAAAAAATGAAATATCAAGTGGCACGATAGTGCCGCGAAGGCGAGTTTGAGAAGCAGACGACGCGGCACCGTACCACTATTTACTTCTCATTTCGTCTTCGCATTTTTCATTATCAAAAAAATAATACTTATCAATATTGTCACTAGGTTATTTTTTGACATATCAGCATATTTATG
>UCOL01003856.1:0-16946 GCA_900474335.1 Ormyrus nitidulus
CGAATAAACTGATCAGCCAATCACATTACGAATAAACTGATTTCACTTTTCAGATCATCAATTTTTGCTTCCTCCCAGAGGAAGCTTTGTGATAGTAATTTTTGGAGTCGTTGTAAAAACATGTTATATAATTGCTTTTTAATGCCCCCGCCGTTTTAAACAGGAATACTTATCTTCCTAATAACTTACTGATTGCTCATTTTCGATCCGCAGCAATCGCCAGGAGACACTCATTATTCGCCGATTGTTTTTCTAATTTTTCATTCTCATCAGCACGAAGCGCAGTAGCCCTCTCCGCTTTAATTATTACGCAAAAAGCGCGATAATGCCAGCTAAAAGCGACATCTAAAAAGAGAGCATAATTGAGAAGCTTGCTCCCATACCGGACTCGTTACCCGGCGATATCGACTGCTTTATCGACGACACGAGCGGCCGATACGCGCCTTGCCAACTTCTCACGCGAATTTTTGCGCGCCGGAAAGCCAATGTACGAGAGACGCTCTTTATCGTCGAGCGCCGCGATTACTCGGCTGCGCAAAAAGGCAGAAAGGCAGGGCAGCGATTTACGAGAAATTGCCCGCAAAAAGGCAGCTCTTTGTATAAGCAATATTGTCATTACGTTGTTTCTGCGCGGGTAAACGAGGGGAAAGTATGTTTCCCTTCAATGAAATGTGATACACGCGGACGATAAGAAAAGACACAAAGCAATTCGGTGCTCGTTTATAAGAGGAGTGCGGATAACTGTATAGAATGAAATCGCTTTCGACTTGAGGAATTGTGCGGAGGGTAGAATGAAGTTAAATCTTCATGATGAACGTAAATGATAATTATAATAAATGATTATTGCTTTTCGATTAAGGTTTAGTTCGGTGTTTACTTTACGAGATTTAAAAATAGTCTTAAAAAATGTTTATTTACGAGTTCTTGCAATTGAAAAATAAGCATGATTTTCCAGGGCGTTTTTCTTCTCACGCTCGCAGAAGTTAGTATAAGTGTACACGAAGAAAAAGAATATACAAAAGGTGAAAAATACACAGCTTAAATTTTTTCACGACAACTTTCAAAACGGATCCTAAATAAAAAAATGTCACCCGACAATAAACCGTTTCGGCGACCCTCTTTAGCGCGCTCATCAAAATAGATTTACAAACGATCCACACTCCCGATGGAGAAAACGTTGCGCCGACTTACCGCGAACTTGTCGCTCGCGCGGTAGCTTCCTTCTCGCGCGGATTTATTTCCGGCGCACGGAAGATAACAAGAGTCGCCTTCCCGTCTGCGGCAGACGCTCGCTTTACTCGTACGCGCGGGAGAAAAGGAGAGAAGAAAAAGGAACGGCGCGGTGGACTAGTTTTAGAGCTGCCTCCTCGTCTTGCGTCTTCTTTCACTCGGCAGTTGGAGTACCGACGCGCGCGCGAACATCCGCACGCCTCGCGACTTACTTTATTGCTGCTTTTTTTTTCGCGCGGCAGCCCCTTTTCGGAGGCTCGCGGCGCTGCGCGGAGTTGAGGTGCACTGTGTGCTGCTGTGTTTTGGGGAATGTGGGATTTGCCGCTGCCATGCTTTACGAAGGTAGAGATGATTAAGTTTTATAGGCAGGTGCGTAAGTGATCGCTTATTATTTTGGGTTTAACTGACAGGAGTTGGAGGATTCGAATCTAAGACGTATTTAAAGAATGTTTTACACACAAATCAAATAATTAGTAATCATAATATACATTGGGTTAGAAATTATGTTTATTATTATAATTATTAAAGCTGCAGGGTACTACTGCATTAAGTTTATTAAAATATGTAATTGCAGATAATTCTAATCTCTTGCATGTATAATTCGCGGTATTAGCAGCAAATATTTACTAGGAAGTTTAATTTAAAAATGTTACATCGACCTTGACAGATTTGATGAATGCGAGAGATCTTTGAACGTGAAAGTTCAGCCGGGACTCAGTCGATGCTGAAAAAGAATTTCGAGGGACAATTTACAATCGTCATATTAGAGGTTTTTACACTTTAGGCGAGGAGAAATTGAAAGCTTTTCTTTTCCACTTCTTCTTTTAAACTAGTTTCTTCGTAAAGGCTGCCTTATTCCTCGTGATTGATGGTTCTCAAGATTGAAACTGCTGCGCGTTATGAGCGGATACTCAGCTGGTAGAGGCATTGAAGATGACATTTAATATATGACTATTAATTAAAACTTTATGTAATTATGTTATTTTATAGAAAGTTACCTTTAATTTACGATTCGCTTCACGTATGATATACCACCATGAGCAACAAATGTTTTTCATTGGGCTGTTAAATTCAAATGACTCGTAAAATTATTTTTAACACCCCGATTTTTCAAGTCGATTTTCACTTGTTGATAGAATTCGTTTTGATGAAAAATATTTAAATAATGAAATAAGAACTTGAAAGGTATTAAATTCTTCCAAAAACTTGTAAATTTCAATTTTAATTGCTAAATGATGTTTAATTCGCTACGTTAAAAGTATCTATCGGATGTTTAATGGGAGTAAAAACAAAACGTTAGTATTGCACTACATTATAATTATTGCGAGATGCAGTGATAATGACGCGCCGCGCTGCCAATCAAAATACAAAAAAAAAGGTTCGCCGGGGTTCAAAAAATTTTCGCAGTGTAATTACACGTACAGTGTAAGAGTGCAAGCTGTCCTTTCTAATAAGACTTCACCGACCGCAGGCAGATCCTTTTCCCGGGCGATTACTCATACCTCACTCATACATCCTTTTATTCCCCTTGCAATTTCTTATCCTTTCTCCCTTTTCGCCGCTCTCCGCGCGCTGACGTGCAGAATTCGTTTTCATCGCGCTAAAAAACTTGACGCGCGGCGCCAGTTGTAATGCGCTTCTTCTTACTTTATTCGTTTATTATAAATTAATCCTGCGCTTCGGCGGAGGTTGCTTTCTGCTTTTCTAACAAGTATTTTACTACACTAAGCATTTTCTTGTTTCAGTTTAATGCGATTTGCGATTCTCGTTTCAAGTTTAAAACCATAATAAACTACCGAATTTACCAAAATCCTAATTCAAAATCCAGATAGTAGGATTTTCTGAGAATACATTAAATAAAATACGTATTTCTAAACGTTTTCAAGTTTTACTTACATTATACATAAAACAATTGTTTGATCGACGAAGTTAATCATCGCGATATAGAATAGTTATGCCTATTCCACTGAACAAATGGTTTGTATATATGGCAGCGGTCGGCTTAAAATAAGCGAACTCTCTCGAGTCTATTTAAAATATCATTGTACCTTCGCGCGGCATATCTCCTCTCTCTTTTTCTTCTCGTTACCTTCTCCGCAAGTTGTCTCTTTGCTCACGCATTGCACGCGCAAGTGGCTCGAGGCGCGAGCGTATGCCCTCTCGCACAATGCACTTACGCATGCGCATTGTGCGCCGGGAGTCTGTTTTGCGTGCAAAAGCATATTTTTGATTCGAGGTCGGGATATAAGAGCTGGCCCCTTTACCGAGGAGGCGACTCTCCTCACTTATCGGCAATTCTTTTCACGCCGTAATTACTTAATCAGCTCGTGCGCTGGCGAGTGCAGCGAGTATTTACTCTCTGGTCTATTCATTTTTAATAAGCTTTCGAACGGTTGAGCTTATTACAACGACGTTTAAAAGTTTTTAACGACCACTTAAGTAGGCTCGGTGAGGGACAATAGCCGCCACTGGAAAGTTAATAATTGCGAGAATTTGAAATGCGGATTTTCAATATGGATTTTTAATATTTCAAGCAGACTATTGACTAATTATACAAGATGAAGAATGCTTGCTTATATTTTTCATTTAATTAATAATAATTAATAATAAATTAATAGATTGATTGCTATAACTTACTGGCACAGGTAAAGGCAAGAACAGTTTATTGCGATTATTTTGCTACAGATAATTATTACTCAATTTTCTCAAACATTAAGCTTGTTATAGCAGCACAATTTCTCTCGTATGACTCGCAATTATTTATAGGCAATTAGTCAGTCCTTGATTGAAGTTTGCATCTCTCTTTTGGTTTATACCTATTACAAAAAATAGAATAGGTCGTAACATTAAAGTTGCTTGATTTACGTGAGAATAATTAGGTAAAATGTGAATTTCAAAGAAACAAAGAAGGTAAATTTGACGTTCTACATGAAAGTTTGATTAAATAATTACCTTTTAAGCTATAATTAGAATTTTCAAAAGTACATATAATATTTATACCAAATTTTTCTTACAATCAGTTAATACGAAGGTCGAATTTTAAAATTACCTAACGTAAAAAATAACATTAACCCAGAGCACAAAAGTAACTCTTAAAACAAAAGCAACAATCAAATCGCCGAGCGCAAATACCGCCGCGCCTCGTCAGTACTCGCGCGCCTGCGGCATGATTGCACCTCGACGCTCGCGTATGCGCTCGCTCCTCTTTTCCGGCGTCCGCGCGCGCACCTGCGCCCCTTTCGAAGAAGTGCGCCGCGTACAATGCAAGCGCATAAAGTCCAAAGTATATTCGTCGCGCTCGCCAAAGCGCGCGATTTATACGTATATATATAGGCGCTCTCCTTCGTTCTCTCTCGCTGCCTTCCGCGCCGTGCGTCTCGTGTTCTCTCTCTCTCCCTCTCCGGGATAGGTATATATACTCGTTTTTCTTTCGGTTTTGCGCCGAAGTAGGAAGACTCGTCCTTTTTTTCTAGATCGTTTTGCTTGATATTTTTGATAATTATGGAGCTTTGAATTTTATGAGCGGTTTTAGATGGCGGATGGGTTTGTTGACCGGTGTTCCAAGTGATATAGCGTATATCTCTGATGAGAGATTATATCAAATTAAATATTTTCATGCTTTTACAAAGTTCTTATATTTTTATATAAATGTTAGAAAATAAAAATAAAGAATTCTTATAGAGATATATGCGTTTTTAAAATTCAATTAAATTTCAATCAACTGCGAGTAGAGCACAAGAAATTTCAAGTTATTTAATTGTTAAAATAGTTTTATGTACCAGAGTGTGCTACAAATCATGTATACAGTACAAGTGCATAAGCGCTAATATTTCTTCCCTTTTCTACGTGGAAATATATTTTACTGCCCATATACAATCATTTTAAAGATCTTTCCTTTGCAAGCACTTCTTCTCGTATGTCATAGATAACGAAAGTGCGTTTGTATCCTTATTTTAAAGTTGACTTTGAGAAGAACGCAGCTGGAGCTTGAAGTGCTTAATTTATACGTGGAAAAGTCTTAATTTCACGGGCTACGAAACCTCTGATTAAAAACTCGCTTATATGAATCTATTAAACATTTTTTAGAACAATGGCTCGCCCTGCTTTTGGAACTAATGACTAACCCAATTATCAAACTCGTGCTTGCAATTAGTGCAGAAATATAAAAAAGAAAAGTTATAGAATTTAAACCAGAGCAATATAGTTTTTTCTATATTGACTTAATAAATGAAAGTATATATAAACATATTTTAAAGATTGCCTATCTGTGTTTTTAGATAATGAAATTTCATTTAAAAATATGATAATTTTTTGTACTTAAATAATTTGTTTAGTATGTATGAAAGTCGTTAAAATTGCGTTTATACATTATTTTATAATAGATGCATTTTATTTAGATTAGCAAATGAATTTAGACGTTATATAGGACTATTTATGCATCGTGCTTTTTTTATTGAATTAATAAGAATGTGTGCAGTAATTTTCTTATGTAAATAGGCGCGATTTATATTACATTGATGTTTAACTAATATTATGCAATTTTATTTATAAGAGAAACTTTCAGATAGTGTAGAGCTAGAAGTTGTGCGATATCGATGTTCTCAGCAATAACGACAAGCATTTAATAAAGTGGTCATAAAATAGACATTGGTTGCAATCGTGTAAAACGCAGTTCAGCACTTACGTTTTATTATTGTAAGCGAATATTATTTAAGTAATATCAAATAAAGATGGATAAATTCAAATTCATTAAATTAATTAAGTTAACGCGACTAAAAGCTTATGTATATATTAAAACTTTGAATCGAGATTTAAATAATACCATTTTTTAAAATATCAGAAAACTTGAGTTTAATTTTTTCTTCTACTATTCTGCATCTGTGGTGCCGTCATTTGCTTTAAAACAGACTGGACTTATATATTCCTAATTACTAAACCCGCCTTCGTAAAGCTACATCCGGTAAAACGTTACAAAATTTTCAAGGACAATTAAAACAAAGACTTACTTATGACCTGATTCAAATAGCAAATGAGCTGAAGTCAGTTGAGTAATTGAATGAACAAAAATATTAATATAATACAGCTCTTACGCAATTGTCGTAATGCTGCCCGACTTCGTTTCTGCGTCATCTATTATAGAGTTTTAGAGTAGTTATATTTATTGATATAACAATTATAAAAAAAAAAAATTTTTTTTTATTAGTTATTCTGATATGAATTTATAACTCCTAATGATCTATCGGTATATTGAACATTTATCGACGACATAAACATCGTCCGTATTATCTATATCAGACATAAATCAAGTTTTTAAAATTGGTACTAACGGTTTAATTTTATGACTTGATAAATTTTTAATTATTACCTTTACCATAAAAAGTTGGAATTATTATATACGTACACGATCTTTCAAAAGATCGTTTATTCTACTCTAAAATCTGATTAAACGCATTCTAATCCACGGTTTCCCAGAATTTCCTATTCCACCCAACCACTCTATCCAGCACATCTATTATTAAAGTTTTTCAGCCGGGAACAAAGGCTTTTTTTTCGATCGATAAGCGACGCCCTCCCATATTAGCTCAGTCGGCGAGGAGCAGAACGAAAAGGGCCGCGCGTCCTAACTAGTACCCGTTTCAAGGCGAGGCATAAATTTGGCTCATCTCGACTCAATCTGGAAGGAGTCGAGGAAAAAAGCTGCTCGTGCGTGCGGATTACGTCGCGTGAGAATAAGAATGCCGCTGCGAAAGAGCGCACAAACGGACGCAGAAGCGGAGAAAATTAAGCCGTGTGTTACGTCGCCGCAAGAACGATAGGAGGCTAAGACTGGGCTGTAAGGAATTGTTATGTGAATTTAATTGTGTCGTGAATGAGGCCTTTATGATTTCAAAATTAGGTCTTACTTTGATATTTTGTATACTTTGAAAGATGAGATTGTCTTATAATATAGCAAAAGGTGGAATCCTGGTCTAGATTTTATTATTTTATTATTTTAATATATATTTGATTTGATTTGATTAACTGTACCAGTCAAATTTTCAAAGTATAATTTTCTTGTATTTAAGTTGTTAAAATTTCAGAAGAATTTTATACAAAATTGATTCAACCCGTTAAAATCCAAACAAGACTCAGTTAATCAGACATTTAAATTATCCCGCGACTTTAAGCCGAAATAAAATTTCAGTAAGAAACAATCCCGAAGCCACTTAAAGAAGATACAAACATGAATAATCCATTTAATCATCCCGAGTTTACCAGCCCCAATAAGTAAAACGCGCCTCAAAAACGTCGCCCGTATACGAAAGTAAAAAGAACTTTCTTTAAGTTTCACCGAAAAAACCTCTGCCCGGCATACCCGAGCGCTCCCCTCCCGCCCCGCCCTTTTCGTCTCCTCGGAATTTTCGATTCGCCGCTCGAAAAACCTGGCTTTTTGCCATCGCAGGCGCAAGTGCAAAGGGGGAAAGAGAGAGAGGTTATAAACAAAAAATCCCTCGGGCGCGAGTGAAAGAAAAGAGAGAAAGGGAAAGAGAGAGGGAAGAGGTCACACGGCGCGGCGCACGGAGGAGCGAGCCTTTACCTCCTTGTTCGTCTTCTCTCCCTCGTCTGGTTCGCCGCCGCCGCCGGCGGCGACTGTGCATCTCTCGCGCAAAGAGCGGCCGGAGCACGTTGGCGAAAGCGCTCGTCGTCCGTCGAATTCAGGACGAGAGAAGCCTTGCCGCTGCTGCTGCTGCTGCTTCTGCTGTTGTTGCCGCTGAGTCGAGTGCACTGCCGCGGCGCTTACGGTGCGAAGAGGAGAGGGAAAAGGTGCAGCAGCTCGCGGTTATTATCGCCACGGAGCGATTTTCAATTCCCCCGAAATTCGGAAAATTTTTTTATCCGCTCGGGGTGGGCTGGGAGTTTCGATGAAAGTTGAGACTTGAGTAAATGACGATGGTTTTTGTGGGTCACGGTTTACATTTTGGGCACCGAGGAGACAGGTTGATTAGGGACAGAAAAATTATGTAAACGAAGAAAGTCGTTACGTAAATGAAATTGAAGATTTGACTGGATTGGTTTTTACGTATTTCTTTTCGGATAAATCGCAAAAATTATTTATGAGACTATTGTCATTGCACAGTGAAACTCATTTTCTACCGGTTGCCTACCGTTTTAGGTTCAATTTGCACTCTAGAAATATTTAGAGAACAATTCAGGAATATAAATCCGCGATCATAAAGTTAAAAGAAAGATAAAACTGCGAGAAGTAAATATTATCTTGCGACTTGAATTTAAGACTTTTTTGCTTCACTGAGTTTCGTTC
Source organism: Ormyrus nitidulus (assembly GCA_900474335.1). Taxonomy (NCBI): domain Eukaryota; kingdom Metazoa; phylum Arthropoda; class Insecta; order Hymenoptera; family Ormyridae; genus Ormyrus; species Ormyrus nitidulus. The sequence goes on from UCOL01003856.1 coordinate 8,531, forward strand.
GATATGCAAAAACCCTGGATCTATTGATCCTCTACAATAAACAATTGCAAATAAATAATAAAATTAAGATTATAAAAACACGGCCTTCTTTAAAATAACCGTGCATTCGTCGTGAAATCGTCGTGCCTTAATTAACTGTGACTAAAATAAAACGGTTCGGCTATAAATAAGATCACGAAAACCGCAAATAAATACAACGTTATTATAACCGGTATACCACTAAACAACCTGTAAATCGCGATTCCGCGCGGACTTTCGATAAGATCAGTCTCGAACATCCATCTCTCTCCCGAGATTTCCACGCGTTCGCCAAAAGGTAGAAATCGGCGAAAAAAAAAGACAGCCGAAAGGAATCTACAAAATTGTCACTTTCTCCGCGCCGAATAAAAACAGCCGCGGCGGCAATAAAGCTACCAGCCCAAAGACAGATGAACCTGCTCTTTTCCTCTTACGCGCCGATTAAGCCGATCGCCTCTCCGGAGAATATAAAAAAAAAAAAAAAAAAAAGGGAGAAAAGTACGCCTGGAATCCCATAAATTATGACTCGTCCGTCAGGCGGATGTGAGACCAAAAGTTAATCGATAGTCCGACCCTCCCTCTTAGTCCCCCGTAAAGGTCCTATACGGACAGCAGCTCGAGCTATTGCGATACTCCTCCTTTCTCCCTCTCGTTCGGCGTGGAAACGACCGGCGAAGAAGAAAGAAGATAAGAAAACCAGTACGCGCCGGTGGCCAGAAAAAGAAAGCAAATCGCTTCTAATCTCCTCTCTCTCTCTCTCTCTCTCTCTCTCTCTCTCTCCGTCGAGCGCCGCTGTTAAAAGACACACAGTACACAAGGTGTGGTGTGTGTCGAAGAGAGAAAGAATTGTCCGCGAGCCTCCACCTGTCCCTTTCCCACCCACACGAGTCGAAACCCCCCTCTCTCTCACTCTTAGCTCTCCTGGAGAACGTCGTACACATACCTCGGTGAATGTGGTCCCCGCTTCTCTCGCGAGAGTTCGCTCGAGAGTCCCATCTCCTCTCTCTGTCCGACTCCCTCGCCGTCTTCCTTTCGAACTCGGTTGCCGCTGCCGCTGCTGCTGCTGCCCCTTCTCCCCTTCCCCGTCGGCCGTCAACCGTCCTTCTCTCTCCTCCGGTGCCCGCGCGAAGGTGTGCGCCCGAGAGAAAGAGTAGACACGGACGGCGAGCCCGCTAGAATAGTAGTGGTAGCTCTCGCGGTAGAGACTCGACGGGCCCCGGCAGTACGGCGCGTCGACGTCCGCCAGTCGGTTATAGCAGCGTCGCACCGTGGATTTTACTCCCAAAGAGAGAGAGAGAGAGAGAGAGCGGAGCGCACGCAGGTGACAGCGTCGCGCGAACTTTGAAAAAGATCGGTCGCCGCCGTGTAGCGCGACCTCTTCGCGGATCAGTGAGTTCGCGGCCGGGAGTGCGTTATATTACCTATCCTGGTGCCGAGGACGCCATGTGCCGCGTAGTCCTCGCCTCTTTCCTTCGCTCTGACAGTGCTCCGATCTTGCGAAAATAAATAAATCGGAGAGCTGTTTACCCGGGAGATAAGAGTGTGTGTTTGTATATGTACCGTAGCGCGTACCGTAGCATCGCACGAAACCAATACGGTCGGGAAGCTTGTCGTCTGGAGAGTAGGAGAGAGAGAGAGAGAGTGAGAGGGAGCGCGGCAGCTCCTTCGGGGAGACGAGCAGAGAGGAGCCTAGAGGAAGAGGAGAGCGAGCGGCTGCTGCTGCTGCTCTTTTCTCGCGGCTATTCGGGTGAGTTTCTATGCGGCAACAGTTCGCCTGTACCGATACTATAATAAGCGAGCTGTTCTGCGGCCCGGGATTTAGAGGCTTTGATAATGGCAGCGGGCGAACGAATGCTACTCTAGCTCCCTTTCTTTATGTTTCTTGGGAGAGGCATTTTCTAAGGACACCTTGCCTTTCTAAAGAATTTAAGGTGTATTTAATGCCTCGAGACAGTTTGTCGGGGTTAAAACTTTACGCTGCTGGAAAAGTTGAGGCAGGATGCAGGACGCTCGTAAATGTGGGAGAGATGTCGTTAACCGATCTCGAGAAAGATGAGCAAAGATGCGACCTGCACTTGCTCTGTGTGTGTGTGTGTCTGTGTGTAGGGACATGCATAAATCATGCAGTGCTTTATGTAGGAACGTAGATTTAAAGAAAGGCGCAACAATAAACAGTTTGAAGACGTCTGGATGCTGAATTAAAGTGAGGTTTAGGAACTTTAAAAGTTTTCAAGTATACGTTGATTGAGAATATTTTTTAAAGCTTAGAATCTAATTTAATTTCGCAGATTGATTGAATTAAAATAAGTTTCAAAGTAATTTTAATGATTCATGTTCTCAGACAGAATTGCAAGCAGTGAAAAATTTGTGGTTGAAAATGCGTTTTCTTTTTCTATATTTATACACTTTCACTCAGCCGAAAATAATTTAACAAAAAAACAGCCATAGAAATTAAAATATTGAATTACCACACATTACCGACACTTTCTCAAAACCTTAGTTCCACCTTCCCCGTCATCTAATACCTTCCCCAATTTGACAACTGCACAGCCGCAAGAAAAAGCGGCATCCATCAACCATCAGCCTCCCGATCCCGGATCACCGAAAAAAAGGGGCACTAAGAGCCGCCGAGGCGAGGGAATTTCGAGAAAAGAAAGAGAGATAAGTCGGGAAAAGAGAGCGAAAGATTACTCTGCTTTTTTTCATCGGCTTCTTGCGGCGGTGCGCTTGTATATATATACATGTATATACACACCGTGCGGCCGGACAGGAGTCCGTTTTTACTGGAGCAAGAGTCGTATATATACCTGTTGCCGGCGATGGCGGGCGCGGAGAAGGTGGAGTGTGTCTACAAGCCGAGAGCTCCGCGTGTCGGTATATAGGTAGCCCAGCCAGTGTGTAAGTTTACATACAGTGTCTGCGCGCATGACTCCGCACTGATTTTTAATCTCAATCGGAGCCGTTTTTCTATACGCGAGAGGCGATCCTGCGATTTGGAAATTGCAGCCGATCCCCTTTGATAAAGCTTTCGGCGTTTAAAGTTCGGTATGGTACTTTTTGTATCGGTTTTGGCGGTAACGGTACGGCTCCCGGTGAATGTAATGCGCGGGGAGTAATTGACGTCATGTGATTGAACCTGGTTAGTGAAAAAAAAAAATTAATATTCGGCTGGTGAATGGAAAAGCTATTTGGTCGGTGATTTTTTGATTTTTTTTTCAACCGGTGTTAATGAATCGAGCGCTTAGATACCTAAGGTGGGTTAATGTTTTTAAGCAAACTTGTTTGAGCGGCGAAAAAGTTTTTGATACTTTTCAGTATTTTGTTAGCGGTCAAGGCTTATGAATTTTCACGCTGGGTAAACACGCGAGTAGATTTGAATCAATACGCGGAGTAAAAGCAAGAGCATAAGCAGTAAATCCAGTATGGAACTTTTATAAAGCTGCAACGTTATTTATATTGATGGGAGTATTTTTATTTACAATAAAAACACATGATTCGAGGCATAATGCGGTAACCTGATATCAGTTTATTTAAACGGTAAAAGGTACGGTAAAAATTGTTAGCCTTTTGAATTTCATTGGAATATTTGTATAGTATACCGCTTTTCAATTAATACACTTTTATATTGCATCCTATTAATGGGAAAATTTTCAATTCTTTATTTACGTAACGAAAAAAAATGTACGAAGAAAAAAAAAGAAAATATCCCTAAAAGAATAGCCTTTTTTAAACGGCTACTAATACTTTCAACGAAAAGCCGCGAAGCTCGCTGAAAGTACAGCAACCTCACGGTTAACCTTGGCCAAGGCTGACGTAAAATCATTTAAGGTAAAAAGCCCTCGTCTAAAAATAGATCCTCCTCTTAAAATAACCTCCCAGTATCCAACGGAGCAGGTAATTAAAAGCCCAGGCCGAGTTATCAGTCCAGTACATTTAACTCTCGTCGTCTCGTTAAAAAAAAAAAAAAGGCAGTACCGCCGGCTGAGGTACCGCTCGCTGCTTATATGCGCGCGGCCCTAAAGCTAATAATTTTCTATTCTTCGCGATTTTCTCGAGTGCACGCAGCGGCGGCGGCGGCGGTGGCTGCATTCCGCGCGCCGCTGCAGCCGGGCGAAATAAAATAACGCGAGGGCATGTGCATATAAGCGTCGCGCGCTCTCTCGCTGCTCTCTCGGACTGGTTCTTTCTTCTCTTTCTCCGGCGCGCGGCGCGTATACGTATATACATGTATATATGCACGCGCGCATGTATAAAGCGCGTAAATGGATCACGTACGCGGCGAATTGCGCCCGCGTCCGGATTGCAGGTGTGCGCTCGCAGGTGTATGTATACTTATGCGAGAGCTCTTTAAGTAGCGCTCTGGGGGCTCTTGGTCTTATTAGAGATTGCGCTCTGCGATTCTTCGGCTGGACGATATGGCGTACGAGCTCGAATTTCGAATATACGCTTGAGCCGAGAGAGCGGTTTTCATTTTTAGGATTCCACGGACGGGTATTTGAACCTTATTAAGCGGAAGTATTAGTGGAGATAGACAAGTTTTATCCCTCCTTTCCAATTCTCTCCATTATAGCTTTGAAGATAGTTCTCCCCGGAAAAGAAAAAAAATAAATAAATAATCGCGGAAAGAGCCGACTCGAGCGCGGCAAAAGGAGCAGCTCGACTGTCACCTCATTAAGCACGCACACCGCGGTGGAAGTCTTAATCAAAGCACCGGGCGCCATTTACAAAAGCTTGAATTAGCTCCTGCGCCGCGGATCGCGGCGGGACAGCTGGCGCCTACCTGCGGACTGCGGAGTCGGAGCTGCGCGAGTCGTTCGCGGAGAAAAGAGCGAGGAGAGATATTCAGGTAGCGAGGTTAAGCGCGCAAGAGCGGCGCCAATGCGTCCGCGATCCTTTGGACTCTCCGCGCGCGTATTATGCTTTTTTCTCGCCGCGGGAGCAGCGCCGCGTTAGATACATATGCGCCGAGCGCGTTTCAGGAGTTTCTGGAGTAGCTGCTTTTTAATACGGGGATAGTGGCTTTAAAGAGTGTGGAAAGTCGTTGGGCCGATTGATTTCGAATTTTTATAGGTGAATCGAGAGGGATAATGAGGGAAATCGTTTAGTTAGGAAGGTAATTAAACTGTTTGTAATGTTTCAACGGCTTGGAGACTTTTATGCGAAGGTTCGAAATATCAATGTAATGAATGCGTTCTTAACATTTTTAAGTTTACATAATTCATATAATAAGTATACGACCATAAACATCGACTTGGGTGTTTTAAGTATTAAATGCAAGTAATTTAATATAATTATTATTTATACACAGATATAATTATAGTTATATCTTGGTTACGTATAAATTTATGTAATATTTAGGCATCAAATAATAATGTTTTAAACCCCTGCGTTCCAACAGAAAATACTCTTTTTAAACGCCAAGTTAAACGCGGAGAAGCGCAACGAAACCGCGAGCAAACACCACGGTTAGAAGTATTAACACACTTCTCCAGTCGCAGAAATTTAAACAAAGACGCCATCGTCAATGCACTTCAAGACCCGTCGATATAAAAACTTACGAGACACACTCGGGCCTCGCTTTTGAATTACCCCAGCCGACTGGCAGCGAACGTTCAAAGGCAGCGTGCTCTGAGTCTTGTGAAACTTTACGGTACCTCTCGCGCACACGACGACGGCTGTTTAGCGTTTATTACGATTTTCATGCGTTCGTCGTATATATACACATATGTATATACATTATACGTCGTCGGAGGCCGAAGCGATTGTGACCCGGCTGGGATGTAAGCTCGGACGCGCGGGGAGAGATGATTGCTTAATGCGCGAGAGAGCTAAGATATGTACACGGACGGTGTCACGTATTTCAGGGGATTTATGGGAATTGGGACTTCGATAAGCGGAGGATGGATTGGTACTGCCGGAGATTAGCGATTTGTATGCGCCGCGCGTATTGAATTTTCGTCCGCGGCGTGCGTTTAGGGTAATTGTGCTTGGCCAATCCTCGCTGATTCGTCGAGAAAATTTAACAGCGAAAATGGTGTCCGCGGTGGAACGCATTGTTTGAGATTTATGGATTTATAATCGCGATGGAAAAAGCAGCCGGTGTATGGAAGGAAAGAATAAAAAAGATAATAGAAGTGGACTTTCTAATTTTATTAAGTTTTTAATTTTTTAATGACTGTGTATATATATAGTTTAGTATATTAAAAGGCTAATAAATTTTTTAAAAGTTTATTCACCTTTTTTTGTTGCGGCATTTACTGTTATTATAAAACGCTAATGGTTCAGTATAGATTTTTTAGATCCGCTTACTAGTATCAATTAGCAATTACAAATTGTTGCAGAAGTGCTTTTATCGCTGCTTATGGCCCACAGAATTTGAATTTGAATTTCACTAAAATAAGAGGATATACCAATTTGTCTGTTGCAGCAAGTGATGGCCCTGCGCGGCAGAAGCGGCAAGGATGTCAAAAAGAGCTCGTACTACGTCTGGTACTTGGGGGCGAGGGAGGCCAAGGGGGTGGACGCGATGCCCGGTGCCATAGATTACCTCCTGGAGCGCGAACGGCTGCAGGAGCCTTTCAAGGTCACGCTGCAGGTTAGTAACACCGACATTTCGGAACGCATCAACCGTTACCGTTTCACCTCGTCCGCTACCTGTTACATATATACATGTATATATATATATATATACACAAAGCCCCACCGACTTCTTGCACTCTCCTCAATGAATTTTTTACCCCCTCTTTTTTTCTCTCGGTACACTCTGCGGAACGAATGCGGTAATTAGAACTTTTCAGCCTGTAAATCATGCTGTTTATAAGAATTACTTTTCTCTTATTTTCCATTGATAAATTGAATAATTGTCCTTTCTGTTCGGGTTCGGATCGACGCTTACTTACCCGTCAGGAATTTAATCGCAGAGGTCAAAGATCTCTCGTTTGCCGAATTAAGGATTGAAAAATTCAAAAATCACCTTGTTTTCCTCGCCAGCGAAATACCTCCATTTGTCACGAAAAAGCCCCCCGCGAAAATATTCGTATTAGTTATCTACTTAAGTACCCTCTTAACCACGCGAAACACGCGCTCAACGAAAAGGAGAAGAGAGCCCGGCCGTATCCGAAACTCGCACTCTTCTTCAAAAAAATAAGAAAATCCGGAATTCCACAGCGCACCTTTCGGGCGCACGTGCCGCGTGTGACCCGCGTATACGAATTCCTCGTCCACTCTTCGTTTTCTTTTCTCCTCTCCGCTGGCCGTCTCGCGACCGTCTTGACCAGTGAAAGCTGCGCGCGAATTTATCGCGAATGTAGCCCAAATACAGATAGAGCTGTGCGCGCGCGAGAGAAGAAACTCGCGCTGCATTCCTGCTCGCTCTTTTTCCTTATTTTTTTTCTTATTTTGTTTATTTCCTTTTCGTTTCGCCGGCATTAGGCTATTTTCGGGCCTCTTTCACTGTCTTACTATACGGTATATATTTTTATCCGCCTTATTTCGTGATCGTGCTCGGCTACGCGTGTAAATATAAGCGCCGCGCGGCGCTTCACGAACACGAAAGTGAGCACCACTCGAAGATAACGAGGAGGAAAGTGATGGGGGGGGCCTATCTTATACATTCGAGTCGTTGTCGCCCTTTTAAAGCTGTTTTAGATGCTCGGCCGGAATTTAAGAGAGAGGTTCGCCTCGCGCTTTGTTTATAAAGGCTGCGCTGGATTTTAAGCTTTTCTTGAATACTAAATTTGGTAAACGGCTGATTATTGTCGGGTTTTATCGTTATTTGACGACGCTGTTCTCTCTTTTATTTCGAAAACAGGCGGCACTTTAGCAATGTATTTTTTTTTTATTAAATTTGGGCAACTTTAGTATAATTTTTAAGGTGCCGTAAATTTATCTCGTTTACAATCGCGGCACGAAATGAAATAATAGTTGAATTAAGTATTGATATTGCGGCATACTGATCCTAAATTATTTATTAGCATCGAATAAAAAGTGACGTAAAAATTTAATCCCTTTTTCCTTCGCAAGTCTTGCCGCTAGAAAGTATTGTTAAAAGATTTATAATCCAATTAATTTTTACAAGATTATCATTTGGCCAAAAAAAGGCAAATATTATTTTCAAGCGGTATAACTCGTTTTATTCCACATCGCAAGCGGAATCCTTAAACGTACCCATAATTTTGGCGAAAAATAGCACGCGTGATACTTACGCCTTTACCGAGTCATTTAATGCGGGATTTCTCCTAATATTCATAAAACCTGCCCGCAGTGATAATTGCTTAACTATATACACATACCTGCATGTCACGCCTGAGCTCGCCGTCGCTCGTAACGAAGTGTCATCGTTGAAAAACAAACGAAAGGCGCGACTAAAAGTATATATATATATATATATATATATATA
>UCOL01003857.1:0-16925 GCA_900474335.1 Ormyrus nitidulus
AAACGAAACCCCCCCCCCCCCCCTCGAAAATAGAAGCTCGACCTTTTTAATTGTCCGCGAATGCTTTCGTTCGAACGGATTGCGAATTATGTCTCTCCGATATCGAAGCTGGCGGTTCAATTACAAAATCAACATGCCGTAAATAGCGAGGGGTGGGGGAGCTGCAGTAGTACATACGGTTTTGAAGATCGCTGTTGATTCTGACAGCGGTATACGTACTGCTATTATTGTTATTAAAGCGGGGCGAGGCTTTTCCGACGAGGAAATCCGCAGAGGAGCGCAGCAGTGCTGGGTAACCAAATAAAGCAGTATATCGGAATGTGGAGAGAGCGAGCATAAAGAGAGCATAAAGAAGGACGCCCGCGGCTAAAAAAAAGGGGGGGGGGAGGTAACGATCGGTTTGCCGGGCGAGATGTAAATGTTACTGGCAATAGAAACCCTTTCAGCTTCACTCTCTAGGTTTACGCGCCGAGCTGCGCGAATTACGCTTTTGATTAGTTGCGATAGCAGGTTTCACGATTGCTCGCTCGCGCGTTCCGTTTGTTAAACAGACTAGTTCTGTTTGTCGATATATAGTATAGGTCATTCGACGTCGAAGCACAGAGGGGCTACTGCTGCTGGTAGAAGCGCGAGAATCGACTTTGTGCTCTCCGCCGAGTCCGAGCTTACGCCGGTATAATTTGACACTATTATAAACATTTGCTCCGGTACAGGTGTTACTCGAATTACGCTGAAGCGAAAACACGCTGCAACAGAGTCGATTCCAAAGATGGCTTGTATCCACTTTCACGCAGGACTGCTCTAGGACTTGTTGTTTCCATTGACACGTTAAAACTGGAGCTTCATCATTTTATTCAGGAAGAAGTGTTAACGCTGGTAATTAATGCCGTGAAATCGTTTTTAATTATTGTACTTCCAACTGTTTAGATTCGCGCAGCAAAGAACTGTTAGAAAATGTTTGCAAAGTTAACGGAGGAAATGTCTCGCATAATGGAGAGGTTACGATCATTAGCAGTATTTAGAAGACTATCGACATAAAATGAATATTTCATAAGCACACAAACAGTTAACGCCGGAAATTAATAACAAAATGCTAGAGGTACGCACATTTTGCAGAAAATTATTGTAGGCGATCGTAATCGGGCAAGTGTTAATTGAAAGAGCAACGCAAAAGAGTAAGCGACTGCATAATTTTTCGCTTTATTAACGGACCGCTATTCATATTTTGCACAATCTTACGCCGTACCGTAATAGTAAATAAATTCTGCGGCAGTGTTTATTAGCGGAGAGCGCAGTTCGCTCGACTGTTAATAATAATCCATCCGAGCGGCGGTATTGCCGTGCGACTCGAGGGGGCAATCTTTTTCTTGCACATCGTTAATGCACGGCGACGGAGATCGAAAAAAGGCGGCAAAAAGATAATTATGACACTTAGCGCTCGATTTCGTGCTTTTACGAGGCTCGGCACGTCCTCCCGGCGGCGGGGAAAATAGCTGGAAGTGCGTAGCTCGCGCTTCCAGCTGCTTTACGGCTCATATATACGGATATTACAAACGAATTGGCCGATGATAGAGGAGAGATAGAGGCGCAGAGAATGGGAAAGAGGGAGGCGCGGGCCGTTTATTACCGCGGAATAACGCAATGAAGCGGGCAAGATTGGAATCAGTATGCCGATTTATATACGAGAGGCTCGGCGGCGCGATACGCAGGGCGAAATAAATAGGCTGTTTGAGCGTCGCCGGCTACTGTGTCCGCGCGGGAGGAATGACGAGCTGAAGAAGGAACGCAGGTACGCACGATAGAAATCGTGCGAGCGCGACTTCTGCGGGTGTAGATGCGGCCACTCCGTTACTTTAACGTGTCGTTACGGTTTATAAGCACTGGATGCGTTCGACGCCGCGCTCCCTCTCTGCAGTGCTGTGTGTTTCAGTGGCGAGTTCGTTGCACTCTGGGAAAGAGCGGCGGCGGCGGCGGCGGCGGCGGCGGCGGCGACGGCCGCAGCAGCAGCAGCAGCTCTCGACGTTCGTCCTTTGACGAGCTCTCGCTCCCTGCTGCTGTCTGCCGTATACCCGCGTCTATCCTGGATTTAACAGCTGTCACTCGTCACCGGTATCTTATAATGTCCCGATAAACTCGCTTATAACTACCCGCCGCCACCGCCGACTCTCCGCTCTACGGCTCGATATTTAACGACCCGACTCGGGGATATAGTTAGGCCTGCCTGAGCCTTCCTTTTTCCCTGATGTGCCGCCCCCTTTATTGGCGGAGGAGCCTCTTTTTTCGTTATTAAAACAATCGGAACTCTCATTTATTACTTCAACGAAGACACGCTTTCCCCCTAATACTTTGTCATTTCCATTTTTGGAATGCTATTGTGCGTAATTTCAATTTCGTAACATTGTGTGCGGCATATTCCATAAAGCAGTATAGTGCATTTTGTAAGATATGTACTAAAAAGAATCTTGAGGTTGAATTCTCTAATTAATCAAATATGCAGTTTTGATTGAGTTATGCTACTAATTTGATTTTAATTTCTCGTACGCTAATCATGTAATAATGTAAAATTAAAGAGTCTTGCCAATATCATATCGCGTGGAATGCTTCTTCGTCCAAAGAATCGTTCTCAGTAACGATTACTTTAAATTCAAATCACAGTGTGCATTACATTGTTTTCCGCGGAAAAAATACGAGTATACAATTATGAATTGTATAATTACCTCTTGAAGGGTAATTTAACGATTAAAAATTTCCACTTTTAGCCTCTTCCGCGTAACGTAACCCTTGGAAATTGATTTTTTGCAAAGCCGCGCGCAAAATTGACTGCGCTTCACCACCGAGAAAACACACGCACTCGGCATGCATTAGCACGCACATCGCAATTTCTCTAAAGTTTAAGCGTCGGCGTAATAAGCTGTTACGACGCCGTAAGCGCTGTAATTTTTGCTTTCATATATTCCGCCGGCAGTCATTTCGCGGAAAACAAAGAAAAAGCGCATAAAGGGCGCAAAATGTAGGAGAGAGAGAGAAAGAGAAAAAAAGCGCGCGGGTTTCATCAATATTTCCAGCGCTGAATGGAAAAAAAGGCCGGGCGTACCGCAGCATCGCTTTCCAGCTGGCAGGTTCGCGCGCTCGAACCGTAATTAGAGTTTGCGCATTTCTGGCCGCTTTCCCTGAATGTCCATTGAGGCGATATTGGCTCGGCTTGCCAATTAATTATAATAAATTCGCAGCCCGACGCGAGAGCGCGCCTCGCGATTCCAGCAACGTCAGGCCGCCATAGCCGGGAATAAACGAGCGAGCGCGCGATGACGAAGCCGAGCGGTCGCGGCGCTTTAAAGCGTTAAGGAAAAAAGGCGCGAGGAAGGCCCCTACGAGGAAGAGCCGAGAGGAGGCAGCGAACGAGCGAGAGAGGGAGCATTTAGATGAAAGACAGGCGGTGGGGAAAAAGAAAGGCGCAACGGCCGAGCAAGGACGCGCAGGCGTAGGAGCGCGCGCGCGCGCAAGAGAGAGAGAGAGAGAGAGAAAGAGTAACGAACTGGCAAGGCCGAGTGTGGTAGGCCAATGTCTCGCTGATGCAACGGCCTGCGCTCTCGGAGAATGTGCATCGTGACCGCTCAGCATTGCAAGGCCACGCACGAGGAAAAACAATGCGCCGGGAGAGTTACGCAACGGAGCGAGAGAGCCGAGCGCCGAACGAAATCCCCTGCAGCTCCCGCGAGACGACGGTGCACTAAATCACGCGGCCGACGCGAACAAATTATACCGACTAATAATCCCGGCGCACTGCGTCCTAAGCCCGGGCGGCTCGATGTCCTTGCCAGCTCGTTAAGCGGACGCCTCGGCTTTCAATATCCGGCTGTCGCTTAATTTCCTCTTTTTTTTTCTTATCGCCCGCGACGGGAGTTTGCAGCCACTCGCCGCGGCCGGCGGTCGGGGAGCCCTTTTTTCTTGCCCGGATTGTTTTCGCTGGTTACTTTGTTGCTGCTTGCAAGCAGATTCCGCTCGGCGCAGCTTAATGAAAATGGCCTTTTCATCGCGTCTTTGTGAAAAGGCTCTTGCTCTAATAAACAAAGCGAGATCAGGGATGCGAGACGAGCGCCTGAAAAAACGTTTTCCTTTTACTTTTAAGTCGATGTGTCGATCAAAAAGAGCTCCTTTTCGTTGTAAAGCCAGTCAGGAGTTACTCGATTAAAGTGACCGCCGACGAAAATGCTTGACCCATCCACCTAATATATAGGAGGAGGAGAGCACGAAAGGCAGCTGATAAGTATTCCGGAGCAGGACTCGAAATTAGTCATCGCCGGCCGAAACAATTATCGGCTGTCCGTCGGCCAATGAAATCCAATACAATTTTTCTTCGGAAGCACTTCCGCGTCGCCGAGCCAATTCCTGCGAATCCTCGGCGGAATTTCCGAAACGAATGAATAGAGCGTCGTCATCTCGTGCGAGAGAGCGGCGCCTCGTCGATCGGCACGTCGTCGTCGTGCTCTCGGGCTATTTTTATCGATGCGTGCGTCGTCCGCTGCAACCATTAATCTATGCCAGCGACAGCCGCGGACCACAGCGGAAACGTGACAGAAGCTCGGGATCGACGCTCCAAACGAGTTGCACTACCGGACTTACGCGAGCGGCGGGTCTTCCCCCCTCGCTCATCCGACGAATGAAGCCGGCCTTCGGAAAAAAAAAATGACTGGCGATAGTGCTCTAATTAACGCGCGATATCGACCGGTTTCCCCGCGGCGACGGCTTTCAAATTTCGATGGCATTTTTCCATTAGTCTCCGAAAGTCGGGGTGGCCGAGAGAGCCGCCAATAAACCAGGCAGCCTGTTAAATTAGATGTTACGCACGTAAGGCATAAATTAGCGGGGGGGGGGGGGGGGGAAGCGTCCGCGGGAGAGTCGCGGAGTAAGTCGGTGGCCGAAAGCGCAAAAAGCGCGCCGGGACCTTACGGGGGCATTCGAGTGAAATCCCCCGCTGCGCGCGAGCGGAAATCTAATTCGCAGCGTGGTTTATACGGCGTGTAGCCGCGCTCTGAATTGGCGTCGGGACAGCGTATTCAAATGTAACTACGCGCTGCCGGTGACTGGCTGCGCGGCTGCAATATATAAACCTGTTAAATGGAAATAGATGCGTGTTTTTCCCGGCTTTCCGGCCGGAGCGCGTACCTACATTTGTTAGAGCAGCAGTCGGGGGAAGCGCGCGCGCATATGTGCGAGCTTATGCAGGCGAATTTAAATATCCTGCGTGCCTTGGCCGTCGTTAACAGCCGATGATCATCGCGCTTTCATCTCCGATCCCGTTTCCCAGCTGATTGGCTGGGTTTTTTTCTTTTTTTTTCACCGGCGGGTCGCCTTTATCGCGCGGTGTGTCAGTCCCGTTGACCCGCCTCTCGGCGCTGCTGCAGCTGCGGCGAAATATGAAATGCTAATCCGGCCAACAGTGTATCGAGGACTCGGTGCCCTGTTCCCCGTCATTAGCAGTCGTATTTATTCCCGCGGCTTACACGCGATGATATTAAAGCGGGCGCAGTATGCAAATCGCGCAAAAACAGCGGAGGATGCCGCTTAATAAACGAGCCGGACTCGGGCCAAGGAAATCGGCGTTTCCGAGGCTCATTACACGGTGACTGATGACACGCTTCGCCGAGGTGACAAGAACGCGATGGCCCGCTGCAATTTAGCTCGCTCGTAATTATCGCAAAACGCCTCACGCACGGAAGAGGCCAGCCTCGATCCGAAAGGAAGAGTAATAGCTAGGGCTAGATCATATTAAAATGCAATCAAGTCTAGTACGCTCTTAATGAGCTACCGTGTCGGGGCTGCAGTCCTCTATCTCCTCCTTCTCTTTCTGCCGGGCGTCCTGTTAGGCTCTTGTTCTTATTGTTGCCGAGTCGCTGCCACTTCTGCTTTATCGAGTTTTATCCCATCGACGGCGGCTGCGCGCTAATCTATTATTCTCGTCGTTCCCTTCATAAACTGCTTATCGCACCGAATCTCGGGGGGGGAGGACGGTAGGAGGACAGAGAACGAGAGGGCGTTAATCGGCTCGCCGCCGAGGAGGAATCCGACTTGACGATGCTACGGCGCGCAGCCCGATACTTTAGGACCCTGTTAACTCTGATGTGCTTTCCTCCTGCGATTGAGGAATTTATTGTGAGGCACTCCAGCAGGTATATTCCCTTCTTGCTTTGCTTTCGCGTGTTCGGCCCGCATGGCTAGGGGATAATTGCGTCGAATGCCGAGGCTTTTCCGCGTTTTATGACAGCCGGAAAAGTTCACAGTCAAATTTCTAGTGCTCTATTTACTGGGAACTTTTGTCGCGGTCCTCGAGGACAGTTTATCTTGCCGTTCATTCGAGGGGGCAGCTAAGGAAGAAAAATAAAACAATAATGGAAGGAAGCTTTTTTCTGCGCGCGCTCGCCCGACCTTTTCCCACCTTTGTTACTCATTCTCTATTCCTCCTTTTCTTCTTTTCCTTTTCTCTTAGAGGAGTACTTAAAACTTTTTACGACATCCTCATTGAAAGCAGTAGCTAACAACGGGTTTGCCAGTGCAGTGTTCATTGAATCGGCAAGCCCTCGCTCTCCTTTCTTTCTCTCTTCCTCTCGTTTTCGCTCCTCTTCCCTCCATGCCGAAGCCACCGCTGCTAGAACTGCAATCGTTCTCTACTTAACTTTGACCGTAGCGTCGCCAACCGTGACAAAAACGAATGCAAAGCGATTTTCTTTTTGGACGTGAAATTTCTAATTGGGTAATCTGAAGTGTCGACTACGTGAGTCGGTCTCTTCGGCATCAAACAAAGACGTGAATTTTATCTTTAAAGCAGATCCGTTCAATTGGTATTTATCGCTCATGTACTTTTTCTTTCTTGAGCACGAGTAAAATATCTATTTTAAAATTAAACTTTATAAATATCGCTTGCAGTTGCAGATTTGTGCAATGCACCTCAAAGATAGAATAACAGTGATTAACGATGTCATAATGAAGATTGATTTCAATCTTGCCAACATTTTACAGTGAACTAATAAAAATGTTTTATCTAATACACTCGGGTATTATGGATGGCCTCTAAAGGCTTAACGAGACAAATAAAGAGTCCAAATAAGGTACCGATTGTTCCTTACGACGTGACGTACTTCTCCACGGAATTTCCAAGTTATTTGCAGTTTATACTTTGATGGGGGAAGAGCATATTGGTGCCTGAAAAAGTTTCGTCACGCTTGTTTGACTTTTTGAACGTTGTACTGCTACTCTTTTCAAACGTATCAATATACCGCAGCGTCTCTAACTGACACCATCACTGTCACTGTTGCTGCTGTTGCTTCTACTGCTGTCATTGCATTTGCTAATACTATCGTCTATGTTGCTGTCCGTACTACTGTACGCTTTATATCTAATAACTTGTTTGCAAGCCAAGCGTCTAGAAATCTAGCAATATCTGCCACGTTCACAATGCGCCACTTTCACACTCACTATCACGTACATCGACGACATTAATGTCAATATCACTAGTATTATTAATTTAAACTTTGTAATAACTCCATGGCAACTACCTCGAGGTCCATCGCGAGAAGTTGAAGCTCTTGTTAAAGCAAATGCACCGGATGGTGACTTTAAACTTGACCTTAACCAGGACTTACAAGGTCATTTAAAGATCATTTTTTTGAACCACGGACTCTGGGGAAAAAGGCTAAACGTTATGAAGCCAACTCCGTCGGTGATATGCACACATATCTATGATTAGTTTTAAAACGTCAACGTATTGACGCGTGCTGGTGTGCGTAAAATAAAGCCATAATCTTTCTTTTATAGTTCTTATAAATCTTCCGACGATGACTGCTTTTGAATCTGGACTGAGCGCCACTCGATATGTAGTATCGTGCACTCGTAATACTTTGTATACTTCGATGAAGTCCTTTCCCATGTCCGTTTGCAAAGCAGACATGATTTGCTAGGTTTTAGTCGGTGTCAGTTCCTTCTGCCTCACTGTTCTAGAAACTACCAACACTGACGCGAACAGTCAATTTGTTGCTAGATTGTCGGTTGAAGGAACTTGGACGTGCTATCAGATATTGGTCAGCATTGTCCTCCGGTCTACAACTTGGCATAATACCACTTGTCGACTACTCATTATATAAATGAGCTGTCAGATTCTTCTACACACGAGTGTGAGGGTTTCCGATAACTTTTGGAAGAACGGACAATTCACGAAGCACTATGGCAAATTGTATGCACACTTTCAATTGAAATTTTTCCCTACTCCTAAAGCATGATTTTGGATGCTCAACCGATCGCAGCCGATGATAGTACAGCAATATCACGGCCCTAAAGTTTCCGGAAAAAATGTGGCCATATCCATCATCTCTCTCTTTCTTGTTACAAGCATAACGAAGCGAAGCGGCAGGGGTATCAGCACCGACGGGTACCTTGGACGGCGGAGGAGAGCGTGGCGAAGCCGCACAGAATTTCTTGCCGAGATGCTCTTCCTCCTTGGCGCTTTTTCTATCAAGCAGCGTATCTAGCATAGCCTCTTTCTCTCTTCATTCTCCTACGCTCTCCCGCGCACGTTGCATCCTCCATCGCCACTCGGGCAAAAGAGTCTTTCTTCTACCGATAAAGAAACGTCCCAGCTTCCCCGATTTTATTTATTGGACGCTAATTGAATAGCTGTTGGCGACCTTCGTTTACAAAACATGCGAGTCCGGCTGCAGGACAACTGATACAGATGTTGCCTGCGCAGCGATTATGCGTTATCGACCGCCTGCGATTAGACGGGTAACTGGTTTCGACCAGAGCTCGATGTGGACTCGACTACGCGAGTATTAAAAGATTTGAAATTACGGCCACTTAAACCTCGCTTCAACCGGCGCAATTAAATTTTCTCGTTCCGTCGATGCCGGAAAAAATTTTCATTAAATTCAGCTTAATTTCAGCCGAACGATTCTACTGCTGTAAACGCAATTTTTTTATGAGTTCCCGTTGATGTATGTATATGGCTGGGGCTGTTAATGCTTTTGACAGTTTTTTTCCCGTTTGACAACTCTATAGGAAAGTTTCATTCGAGATTTAAACGAACTCTTCAATTGTAAATTGCAGCTTTACGTCCTTTGGGCACTTTATTTTCATAGCACACGCGGCGGTACAATCATCGCGACACGCGTTTCTTTTTCAGCAAAGTGAGATGTACGCAATATGAAGGAGCAGCGTTCTTTAAGGCGCTTTTTGAGACTCGCATGTTTTTGCAGCGCCGAGCGAAGTTCGCTTTATCATCGTCTAAGATTGCGAGACTCGTTTAGTTTTTACCCTCCTATTTTTCGTACCGCAAGCGGTTTAGTTTTCTTGCACCGCAGAAACTCCATCTGGCGATCAAATAATGAAGCGCCAAACTTTATTCGTACTAGTTTATTATTTTTTCTTGCCAAAAGAATAAATTACGCGCTTTTTTCCGTGCTTTGGACGTCATTTCATTTATAAGATAAGACTTTCGTATTTTACATCTTGCAAGCGCAATAATCAGACGTTTTAAAAGAATTGCTGCCAATTCATTGGCACTTGTCTTTCTTCTAAATAAGTTATCGTTCCTATATTTATAGTAATAGTTTAAATATGAAATATATCAATACAACATTTAAAAAGAAATAGTTAATGCAGTATTTTAAAAGTTGTTCGAATAAAATTAACTAAGTAAAGCATTTTCAACGTGCATCGCACGTATTATTTTCTTTTTTTCGGTTCTAAGCACTGCAAAATAAATGAACATTTACGTACAGTCACATAAATGAATTCTCACGTCAACTATTTTTCCGCCAATCAGATCACGAATAAACTGATCAGCTAATTACATTACGAATAAACTGACTTCACTTTTCAAATCATCAATTTTTTATGGAAGGAATTGCACATACATAGTTTAATAATGAAAAAAATATAGAGGATCAAGGATCGTCAATCGATTTATTGAATTATATAAATTTTTACAAAAACTCCAAAAATTATTATCACTTAGCTACCTCTAGGAAGTAGTGATAAATCATATTTGTAAGTGGCGGTTGAACACGTTAAAATTCAATTTTTTTTATTGAGCTGCCATAATTATTTTCATTGCACTCCAGAAGTTAATCAAAGAAGATACCTAAATACAGACCTCCCTTAGACTCGAGCAAAGTCAAGTAGTCAGCTTTTCTAGCCTCGCCTGGTCCGGGCCCTTGCGGTTCAGTGGCCTTCGCATACAGGACACGGAAAGCCTCGAAAGTTTGCCACCTAAGAGGAGCGGGGGCCGCAAGATTCTCGCGCTTGGTGCTCCTTAGAACTTGATCCCGCGGCTCAATTACCGAGTTTGCTACGGAGCCTTTTCCACCCCTGCGAATTTTCGCTCGAGCCGAATTGTTCTCCAAATTGTACAGATCAGCCCGCGAATAATAAGGTAGTTTTGCGCGCACGCGCCCAAGTGCTCATTAAACATTCTAATTGAGCTTACTCGCGGGGAGCACGGATTTACATTTCATTTAGCCTCGCCCGCCGAGAGATTGAAAACAATCATTTCATTTTCCGACTGCAGGCCGACGCCGCGGGTACACCGCCGGAGTAATTCACTCGACCGCGCCATTCGTTGATTCATATGTTAATGTAATCACAAGTTAAATGATTTTGCGCGGGCAAAGTTTGTGCCTGGATTACCGCCAAGCCTTCCGGAAAATTCTTTTGAAAAACGCGATTCGCTCGCGGTGTTTTCACACTTGGCGGCCCCCGCTTTTTTTTTTTTTTCGGACAAGCGAATAAAGAGGATCTGCGGCTTGCCCTTGACCTTTATCGCTGATCGCAAGACGAAATGTGGTATCAACAGAGATTAACGCTAGCACTTCGTTATTATTTTTTTAATCAAACATTTCTTTATTAAGAAAAGGTGCTTTGTAAAAGCAGTGTCATATTATTGAAGAAAAAAGGGATTGTGCGTCGTATACCTACTTGCTGCTCTACGTTCACAGAGGAGAAAACTACATGCTATTGCATCTTTTGTAACTCAGTTACTGGCGCAGTAAATTCATTTGTCGCTTTCTTCTTCCTCGGCATACTGAAAATATTAAAAGTAAATCCTAGGCATGAAGTTGTTCAATTAGGAATGTGCGCTGCGAAGAATCAAACTGGTAGTATGTGGTTATCGATAAAAGTTGCAATCTTCCGTTCGTGTAACATTTATAGCCAATTTCTTTAGAGTTACTCGCACATCTAGCTGGATCGACGATCGAGAGGCGATACAGACGTGATGTAGTGGGCTCTGCACCTACCGGTAATGCGAAGCGTGATTACGCATAGTGAGATGATTCATATAATAACAATCGCATTAATAGACATATTCATAAAACACCTGATCCGCAAAGATTCCGAGCATTAGTCAAGGCATTGGATTCGATCTAAATTGCTCGAGCTGCGCCGCTTATCGAATCAAAATGGGCTTCTTATTAATACTTTCCGCCGCGCGGGGATAATTTAGCTGGGTGAAAAATGAAGCGCATTACGCGGGAATAAAAAACCATTGACAAATAGCCTGTAATTACGGGAGCCGTAAAAATGTAAATTTTTTCGGCACTGAAAGAAATAAATTTGCAAAGAAGCCTCGTTATCTATTGGTCTGACCTCTGGGATGAAGCGTAAAGGAGAATTCTAAGAAACATGTTTTTCTTTCGACAGGCAGAACGCGTATAGTCACGCTTGAACAAGGGAGGGAAGTAAGTGTGCGTTAAAGTAGGCAAGGTATGGAAGGCAATTAAGCGGACTATAGAAGGCTCTTTGCAGTGAGAGAGGGAGAGAGGGAGCCTGTATTCGAACGACTTTTATCCCAGCTTGTTGTACCGAGAAAATCGAATGTTTTCCTCGTCTACGAAGAAAATCTCCGAAAATCAGAGCGTCATTTCGTTTCGGAATCTCAGAAGCATCAGAGGCGAAAGCTAGGTAGGAATAGTATAGTTACGTATATAGAAAAGGGGGAGGCAGGGGCTTTTTGCCGATTCGGTCGGTCGGCGGGCGCGCGACGATTCAATAACGATGCCCAGATATTTCGCTCACGCTCTCGACACAATAATTCAGTCGAGCAGGCAATATCGAAGAGGGTGGGGGGTGGGGGAGGGGGATCGCGCGAATGGCCTGCGCTATTTGGCTGTTCCGTGGAACCGCATTGCCGAACTCCGGTGTGTACACGCCAGATTCGTGCGCCAAAACATTTCACCTCCCCGGCTACATTATAACTCGGCCTCTCCAACCCCCTGTCCCCCTGCGGTAATGTTTCCAGCGGAATGCTATCACTGAGCCATGCATCATTATTGCGCGCATCGCTTTTGAACGGGGCGAGCGCGCGAGTTTTAGTCGCCGAGCCTATTTTACATCTTTTGCTTAATTTATTTGCGCGCTCAATTTCACGCGAGCGAGCGCGAGAGCTTTATTGTTTCGCGAGGCTCTGAATAACAAACGCGGGAATTATTAATGAATTTCCTGAGGTGGGCCATTAGTTAGCGGATTATTTGACGGGAGTCGCATTGCGAGAAAATATTTATATGACAATTTATCTCGAGTGATAAATCACCGCGGAGCGCGAGAGATAAAGATAAGCGTGAGCTTTCTTAGATAATTTAAAATCCATCCGCAGCTTCCTGGAACGAATTTTCAATGGCGCAGCCAGTCGCGCAATCGGCTTTAGACCGCCGCGTCGCTTTACAACGTAATTACCCCTGTTAAATCACGGCGAACTTTGTCCGAAAAGCCACTCGCACTTCTGTAACAAGTGCTTCCTCCCTGGCTGTCCGCAGCGCGAATAAAAAGCGCCGACGACATTAATAAATCTTGACAGCGCTGAAGGAGGAGAGGAGAGACCATTAATGCCGCAGCCGTAAATTACTAAAATCTAGATCTCTCAGAACACACTCGCTGGAAATCGCATGAGCTAGACATAACATTTCTCTCTTTCTCCGCTGCACAGCGAGTTCGCGGGATGAACGACCCTCCGATCCTGCGAAGGTCCTCCAAGGACGCGCGAGAGAAAGGCAGTGCGAAAGAGAGAGAGAGAGGGAGAGAGGGAGAGAGAGCGAGAGAAAGAGGGAGGGAGGGAAAGAAGACGCTATCAGTTCTCGCGCGCGTTTTTGCGCGTATCGCTCGCGATTATTATGCCCCGAAAGATCGATCGGGACAATGTGCGCGGAACGCTTTACTCGCAATCAATCACGCGGCTTTGCTCGATTTCAGAGAGCGTGTCGAGCTGGAATGCCCGCGAGACTCAATGGAAGCTGCAAGCGTGGCTCTATAATTATTTAGAATGACGAACGCTTTGAATTAATAAACGCTGCTGCTTGTTCTCTCTCTCTCTCTCTCTCTTTCTCTCTCTCTCTTTCTCTATTTCTATCTCTTGGACCCGCGGAAACCGGTATAGTAATACGTGTATTTATAGACACGATTCCCGTTTCATTTAAGAGGATGTAAAAGTGTTGCCTTATCAACGGAACTTAATTAAAAAGCTTAAAAATGAGAAACAATTTAGAGCACTGCTGAGAATAGATAGATATGATAGCTTTCGTTTCTTGTTTCGAAACGCGTTGCCTCGTCGTTTATTCGTAAATTATTTTATCAAATTATTGGTCGTCAAATATAATTAATAACAGGCAAAGTGTCATCGATCGAATAATTTTCAAGGGAATTTAGTTTTTAATTTATCATCAGCTCTTTAACATGCTAAGAATTTCTCTGAATTAATCGAACGACTAAGTATCTTTATTTAACCAAATGATCTCAACGAGCTTCAAACACGCTTCGTATAATTTTAGTTTTCAAAGGAACTGACTTCTTTTCTCAATTACCCTTTCGCCGAGTAACAGAGCCATCTCAATGGCAAAAATCTTCTTTTGAAATGGAAGATCCTTTGTTCTGCTGGGCAGGATCCTCCGCAAATCTTTTGATTTCAAGCTCCCGAGCGTAGATTCAATTTCTAACGGGGGCACAGAAATTAAGTGACTTTAGGCGAATTGTTGAACGTCAGGGCCACGCGACACTTCTGTCCGTGCAGCAACTTCATAACAAAAGAGGAAACCAAAGAGGGGAATAAAAGCGCAGAGCGACCGAAGGGCTTTTCTTTTAAAATATAAGTTTGCTTGAACGCTGGACGCACTGCTTCTTTCCCTTTCGTGGAAACGCTCCGCTGTGATCTGAGGAATTTAGCGAGAAAAAGAGTTGTTCATCTTCCCTGCGCAGTCTGCAGGTACTGTGGCCTTAGGTATAATCGCTTCTGAATTCTTTCGATGCGCGGCTATGATTCCACTCAGCAACCGATCCAACTATGAGTTTTTGCTTTTAAAATCTTTTCAGCTAATTAATGGGTAATTACATATTACTTTGCTTCTGTATTAATTATATAATTACAAAAAAACTCCAGTCAACAAGTTTTATACCAGAAGTATTAAAAATCGCCATTAATTAAAATTAAAACCACATAAGAAAAATAATACAGTAGAGCTAATCTTCTAAAATATAAGTTTCCAGCTTATGACTTTTAGTCGTCTGCTATTATTATATTATTAAGAAGTAATCAAGTTTTTTACGTTCAATTCTTCGGTTATTTTCGAAGCTCGCAGGCTGGCTCTAACGATTACGTGCCGTAATAAGCCTGCGGTGAAAAGCGGAAAGAGAGAGAGAGAGAGAGAGAGAATGGGAAGTAAGAAACCAACAACGAAAAGTTACTCGACTAAGATAGGATTAGTATCCCGTGGGAAATCAAGCGCCGCGGAAGCTTCCTGAACGTATTGTCCTCCGACCTCTAATAAAAGCTCGAGATACTAATTGTCGCACACTCCAAGTCGATGCCGCTTGAATACCGTCGCTTGTCGGAGCCCCTGTCGGCAGTGCGCAGCTGCGTCTACCTCTAGGATCGACTCGTTCAAATTACACTCGGCTACAAGGAGAAACACTTGACGTCCCCGCTCAATTGCTTAATTGAGCGACTCGTCGAGATAAGTGATGGAGCGTTAAAATAACCTTGTCTCTAGAAGCTCTCCCTCGAACTCGCAACAATATTGAAGTGTGAATTTTTTTGAAACCTTACGTCGGCGGCATTTTACTTACTAAGGAAATTCCTGTCCAGCACGTGCTTTGAAATCACAATTGACTGTAGCTCTGCGAATTGAATTCAAGCGAAATTTGATCTTGCGTCGGGAGGCTCGGACCAACCGCTACATTAACTCGGCGAAACAAGTGGACAACTGCGATACAAGTTCGGACTGTAGGAAGGCACGTGGAGTATGTGCCTCGGCACTTTTTCCCAATTCCTCCGTCAAGCGAAACCGCATAGCTCAACCGTAGAGTGTATCCGGGGTATCGTAATTACCTCGTGGCGCGGAGTCACGTAATCCCCCTAAAGCGGACCGCGAAGCCAGCCACGGAATTCGCTTCCATCGCGGCGACGGCGGCGGCGAACAATACCTCGGCGAAAAACTCGAGCTTTTCTCGCCCTTCCTTATCTCCATCACTCGCGGCAAGATATTTCGGCTGCAATGACGATCGTACCCCCCCCCCCCGTCCTCCCGCTTTTCGACCAGTTTGCGAGCTGGCGCGGCAAGAATGCAGCTTGAAAATGGAGTTCTGCGGCCAGGACACACAGAGGAAGAGGAGGCGCCGGTACAAAAGCGTCAAGTCTGGAAGTGTAGGCGAGAGACAATGCGGGAGGAAACGTGCCGGGGCCTGGAGAGCGAATAGAGACGAAGAGCTGTTTTCTTTGGATTTACGTGACACCACGTGCTGGTGCTTCCTCCCTCTCAGCTTCCATTCCTCGCACTCCCGCAAGGCTCATCCCCGATATTACCGGGCAGATCGAAGCGAACTTCCATTTCGCGGCTCCCGGGAGCCAGAGGCACACACGCACACACACACGCGCGCGCGCGCGCCCGCACACAGCCCGAGGAAAAGCTTCGCCCAATTTAAAGCGCAGCTGCGCTACCCTAAGCAGGACGAGCTTCTCATTTCCCACAGACCGCGGCGCTGCTGCAGCGAGTTACGAGTGGTAGTCCACTTGCCGCATACCACCGACTGCTCGTCAATGGCCGCGCGCTCCTTTTCTTCTTCCAGCTAGAGCTTGCTCTTTCAATCTATTTTCCCGCGCGCCCTTTCTTCCCTAGGCTCGCTCTCTCCTCTTGCTCTCCTGCGCCATGTGGCACTTGCTCAAAGTCAAGGAAACTGATTCGATGCTGCCGAGCTTCTCCTTTCATTCCTCGACTGTGTCGCGCTCTCTTTGTTCTACTTCAAACAATGCCCCCTTTCATCTTATTGTATTTTCTGATTTCTCGTATTACACCCTCGGGAATTTTTTACTCGCCGATCCGGCCAATTTTCATTTTCCCGCAAATCTGCTCTTTTCACCTTCTCAATGCCGCAATTGCGACCTGAATTCCCCATGATGACGCTTCTTCGATATCGCATTTTAATAAACACAAATGTTTATATTCAATATTGGTTGTTTAAATTATAAAATAATAATTAAATGCACGATTGAATAATATTGACAGTTTAGCACATGATTTAAAACAACTCAATTTGATTTCGATTATATAGTTAGTTTCAGAAATCTATTATTTTATTTTTAATTAAAATTTCGTTTTTCATTAATTTAGCTAAAAATACTTGTGTTTTCATTAAGGGAGCTTGGTCGGGAATGATGATTTTCAATTTTTTAGATTTTATTTCATCGAAAATCTTTCTTTAAATATAGAATCGCATAGTTACTAACAAGGAGAGTATACGACATTTGGGTAATGGATTTTCCTGTAACTTTGGGTTATGTTTTCTAATGTTAATATATGAAGAAAGCCGCGTCCGTTGGGCCTAACGCTCGATTTTTCAAAAGTTATGTGCTCTTTTAGCGAAAATCTAAGAAAAATCAATTTTTGTTTAATCAC
>UCOL01003858.1:0-16947 GCA_900474335.1 Ormyrus nitidulus
CTCTCGTCGCGGCTCGAGCTGAGCGTCCGGTGGTGCTGCCTGTTGGGCGCCTGGCGGGGTCGCCACACTACACTCTTTTGATTTTCGCGCCTTCCCGCGAGAACTGAGAGTGCGCAAGGAGAGGAGAGAGCGTTGAATTTTTCCAATTTCAAATAGCGTGTCGCGGCTCCCTTTTAGCAAAATGTCCTCCCTTTTGGGATCTGCATCTCCGTTGTCGATGCGGTTCATCACTCCGTTTTACCGCCATGCTCCTAAGCCTGATCTGCCCCGGGTCAACCAAATCCACGGCCAAATTTCAACCTTTCAGGTGACCTGGCAGGCTGAGCTTGGTGGTGAGACCAAATCCTTTGCAAACTCCGTCTTTGACGCACGCCTCTCTGATCTCTCGCCTCTCTGACACTACCTCATTATAGAATTATTTTTTTTTTATTTTAATACAGAATGTCGCATTTGGATCGTGATTTAAAATCCGTGTTTTTGACAAATATTGAGCAACAGGCGATTCTTAGAAAATCTTGCTCGACTCGCATTCGCATCGAGTACTCGTAAACAATTAAATTCCAATGCTTTATTAGATGAGAGAATTTTATTTGTAAATAAACTCGAGTGATTAGATAATAAATTAAACATTTTCAATACAGTTTAAATAACTTTCTTTGCATAAAAAACGGCGGACTAAATACAAATGAAATTAATGAACAATTTGAACCTCGTCTTGCGGTTAATAATTTAAACAAACATTGATTTATACTCCCACTTTGCGCATTCAAAATTAAATTACAGGAATACTATTATCCTTTATACCTGCGCGGTTTCAAGTTCCTTTCCGATTTCTTCTTTCAATTTTGTTTCGAAGGTTTAGGTGCATCCCTTTTTCGTTCTTGAACATGAGTTAGTTTGGGACCGAACCTCTTGGCTTTCACTTCTACAAAGCAGAATTTTCGTACCTGCGGCATTTGGCCATTTTCACTTTTTCAACGCCTGTAACTACAACTCCAGGTAAGTAGCTGGGTAGTCCGAATTGTAGCAAAAAACTGCTTCAAGTTAGAACAAAAAAAAATTACATTCTTTTAATTTAGGCGTTACAATTTTGATGAAATTCATAAACTTTTATTTTTGACTATACTCTTATATTAGTTTAAAGTCGAATTTTATTTACATAAAGTACCGTAGATTCCTGCTTCGAAGCGTCGATGCTGCAGTTTAAGCTGAAGGTTCCATCGCAATTTTTCATACCTGCGTACGTACCTTTTACAACGTGAAAATGAAAATTTTGAAATAGCGCCCTTAAGATCTTCTTCCAAGAGCCAGAGATCGGATTAAAAAGTATATTTGAAAGGTCCGTGAGTCAGTCCGAGAGAGGCCAGCTGCGTCGTCGGATTGCGATAATAAAGATCGAGACAGCACGTGCAAGTATAAAATCTCGGAGTTGCTTCGGTCGACTTAGTCGCGCGCCTAATCCCGAGTGAGAATAGACGGAGTATGCTTCGCGTCTTGCACGTGCTCCCGTGTTGCTGCTGCTACTTTTCGTGAACTGAACGTGCACCGAGTTTTTCGAGGAAATTTTCAAAATTAACGTCGTTTTATAAATAAGCGTTTAAAGATTAAACGGAGAAGAAAAGTGAGTAGTATGGAATATTTTTTTTTTTATTCAAAATTTTTGCTTCTGCGTTTGATATTTCAAAATTAATAATAATTTAATTATTAAAAGAGTCAATATTTTATGGTTTTTAATGTTCAATCTGTTGCAATGTTGTGCAATTTTGCTCATTTTCTTATAAATATAGACTACAGTAGTAAATTCTAAACGCAAATCGTTCGTTTTTTATTAATAAATATACGTTGTTAGCAAAGTGCAACAATACAATTATTGTTCTTTAACTAAAAAGAAAGTTCCGTCGCTCGTGTATTTATAAATATTCTACAACTAATTGCAATGAAAATTGTCTGTTTAGAAAAAATTCAAGCGATGCTGTCGACTCTGAGACTCGCGCGATGTACGAGGCTGCTTTCCGTGCGCGAAAGCGCGAAAAGACACTCGCGAGGCCTGAATCTGGTGGTTGCGAGGTTCAATAAATTTGAGGAAACCTTTCCTCCGAGGGAGGAATTCCAGGCGAGGCACATCGGACCTCGAGAATATGAACAGAAGGAGATGCTCGAACTTCTTGGTTTTAAGGTACTTAACGCTGATTTTTCGCGTTTAAAACAATTAAAAATACTGTTGGATAACTTAAAATCGTTCATTGCAGTCTCTGGACGAATTGACGGTGAAAGCAGTTCCTTCAAAAATTCTTCACAACAAGGAATTAAATATCGAGAAACCAGTGAGTAAGTACAAAGATCGCATAAAATATTCCATTAACATTGTGCAGGCAGCAAGGTCTAAAAGCGAAACGTGACCATTTTCACGAGACCATGTAATGATCATTCATGCACTAATATGGATATCATCCGAGATATCGTACTTTAGCGAGGAACAGGCTTTCGAGCTCCGAGGGAAAAAATATAATCTTGCATAATTCGATGAAGAAAAGTTCGTGCAGATCATTTAGAAAAGATTAACCGACTCGAGGAACCTAAAAAGCACACACTGAGAGAAGAAATATAGTAAAAATTACAAATAATCTTGTAAAAATTACCATACTGTGTATTAAAGCCACCGCAGACTGTCAAAACCCAAAAAATTACTGTACTTTATAAGTAATTTTACTATACTGTTTGGAAAATTTTCCTATATAAGGTTTTGACAGTCTGTGGTGGCCTTAGTAGGCAGACTGGTAATCTAAACTTTTCTCTCAGTGCAATAAATAAAAACAGCTCAAACCGAATTTTATAAAAATTCTTCATTAGAAAAAAAAAAAAAAAATAAAATACTACAGAACGACTCCCGAACCCTTAAAAGCGCCTTAACGTCATCAAGCAAAATTGATATAAACTGTGTGAACCCCGGCGCTTATCAGAGGTCACTGGATCATCCTCGTGTTCTGAAATCGAATCTGCTCACGCGATGCGGCGTGCCTCGGGAAAAAGGAAAAAAAGAAGAAGAAGAAACCGCGTCTTCTCCCATTTTTAATAAGAACGCTCGCACTTGCCTAAAGCTCCCCCGCAAAGTCTTGTTTCTCAATTGATAGTAAAATAATCGACGCTTGTTGTGAATTTTCCAGCCGAGTTCGAGCTGATAAAGAGGATCAACGAGGTGGCGAACAAGAACCAAGTATGGCGCAGCTACATCGGCATGGGCTACTACAACTGCTGCATACCACACACCATCATGAGGAACATCTTCGAGAATCCCGGATGGTGCGTAGTTTTCCACGATTAGTGCGGTGTATTATCTTCGCGTGTTTACGGCTCGAGATTTTTACGGGTATGGAGTAATCTGCTGACGGCAAGCTATACGCGAGCAGATTATTTCTAGTAAAAAGAATAAGTTGTGATTCGGTCAATTAATTGATTACTTAATCTGTAGTTACACAATTGCACGTATTTCAGTTTACTTTGCTGCGAGCGAGACCAGCGTTTTCAGATATGTATATCTGGTACGTTTTTTCGATCGGAAAATTGAGGAAGCTGCCGATTGCTATTTATTTTTTTAAACAACGCCTGACATTTGGAGGATTTTCCAAACAAAGCCTCCTCTTCAAAGTCAACACGAATATCAAAAATCAGAATCGCAATTGCGCGCGGGTCTACAAACAATTAGAGCAAAACACTCCCGGTTATTTGACGAGCTATATAAGCCGCTGTAAATATTTTGAACGATCGAACAATTTCCCACCGAGTTTTTGTCATCGATGCCGCCGATCCAAGCGAAAACAGCCAAAGAAAATTATGTTCCAACAACACACGTACCCGCGCTGAAAAAAAAAATTTCTTGAAATCAAAGAAAGCTTCATTGCGGGCAATCGGTTAAATATTTTTTTGATTCAAAGAAAACATTGTTTAATTCAAGTAAACCTTTTTAAAAAAAAGAAAATTTCTTTCCATTAAAAAGGGCTTTCTTTGAATTAAATTTTTCTTTAATTACAGCTCTCTTTGATTTGAAGAAATTTTTTTCTCAGCGCGACTCTTCCGCAACTCTCGAATTCTCGGACGGCTCGTCAATCCTCCCGATAACTCGGTCGTCCTCCATCCGTCGAATCCAATGCCAAGACGCACGCGCGACTAACCCCGTTTCCCCGAAACTAGGACGACGCAGTACACGCCGTATCAGCCGGAGATAGCCCAGGGCCGTCTCGAGAGCTTGCTGAACTACCAGACGATGATATGCGACCTGACGGGTCTGGAGGTCGCGAACGCCTCCCTCCTGGACGAGGGAACCGCGGCCGCCGAGGCCCTCGGGCTCGCGCACAGGCTCAACAAGCGCAAGCGCATCTTCGTCTCGGACAAGGTGCACCCGCAGACGATCAGCGTCATCGGCACCAGGGCCACCTCGCTCGGCCTCGAGATGCAGGTCGGCGACGTGTTCGAGCTCGACACCAAGGCCAAGGACATCGCCGGGATTCTGCTGCAGTACCCGGACACCACCGGAAGCGTCCGTGACTTCTCGGACGTCGTGGATAAGGCCCACGCGGATGGCGTAAGTTTTCGCGGCGGAACAAAATTATCAGGGCAGGCTCGCTTATCGATGATAATGGGTCTTTTATCGCGAGGTTTTACGAGAAGCAAGCGATCGTTTTTTTGACTGCGTCGGAGATGAGTTTGAAAAGTTTCGGTCACGTGCATTGGAGATATAAAAGTTAACTGATTATGCCATGAATAGAAAAATTTTAGTTTATTCATGCTTTCGACTGATGTTTCGGTCAGCGACTTGGTAATATTGACTTTTAAGTCTTAGATAACAATTTATCAAAACTTTAAGCAACAGCTTCTCTGCTTCGTCTTAAATAATTATACGCTTCGAATCGTTTCGTATTGCTAAAGAATTAATCTTTTCCTCGTATGAAAAATGAAGCTACAACAAGCAATAAACTTTTGACGGATACTTTCAGCCCAACTTTGACTTAAGTTATAAAATAATAGCTACAGCTAAGAAAAAATTAAGAATCATAAAAAAAAACTTATTTAAAAGCTCGCGTCCAGACCCTCTTCTGCAAAAGTCCTCCCAAAAGAGTAACCCCGACCATTCTCTCCTCCAGACTCTGGTCTGCGCGGCGACGGACCTCCTCACTCTAGCCGTGGCGAAGCCGCCGGGCGAATTCGGCGTGGACATCTGCATCGGCACGAGCCAGCGCTTCGGCGTCCCCCTCGGCTACGGCGGCCCGCACGCGGGCTTCTTCGCCTGCCGTCAGAAGCTCGTCCGCCTGATGCCCGGCCGGATGATCGGCGTCACCCGCGACTCGGACGAGCGGGAGGCCTACCGACTGGCCCTGCAGACCCGGGAGCAGCACATCCGCAGGGACAAGGCCACCAGCAACATCTGCACCGCCCAGGCCCTCATGGCGAACATGTCGGCCATGTACGCGGTCTATCACGGGCCGCAGGGCATCAGGGACATCGCGACGAGGGTGCACAAGCTCACGGTCGCCCTGGCCGAGGGGCTCAGGGCTGACGGGCACGGGATCGGGAGCGAGCACTACTTTGACACGGTGACGGTCAAGCCGAAGCTGACTGTGGACGCTGTTAAGAGGAATGCCGAGGCTGCTAGGATCAATTTGAGGTGAGTAATATTATATTACAGGGAGATGGAAATTCAGTTCGTCTTGAATCTTGACATATTGTTCAGGTACAACGAGGACGGTACCGTTGGCGTATCGCTGGATGAAACGACGAAAGCCGAAGACGTGAACGATCTTTTCAAAGTGTTCTCGACCGACGCGACCGTGGAGAGCGTAATTAACAGCGGGCTCATCGAGGGAAAAGGATTGGACTCGTCGCCGTTCAAACGAACGAGCACTTACCTGGAGCACCCGGTTTTCAACATGCACCACTCGGAAACGCGAATCGTCCGTTACATGAAGTCTCTGGAGAACAAAGACATCTCCCTCGTCCACAGCATGATACCACTGGTGAGTCGAATTTGTAATAATCAACCTAAATTGTTCAGAGGAAGTGAAAACTAACGCCGACCTTCCAGGGTTCCTGCACCATGAAATTGAACTCGACGACGGAAATGATGCCCTGCAGCTTCAAGGGCTTCACCGACATTCACCCGTTCGTCCCTCTGGATCAGTCGCGAGGCTACCAGCAGATGTTCCTCGAGCTGGAACGCGACCTCTGCGAGATCACGGGCTACGACAACATCAGCTTCCAGCCCAACAGCGGAGCGCAGGGCGAGTACGCCGGGCTGAGAGCCATCCAGTGCTACCACGAGTCCCAGGGTAACAAGCACCGGCAGGTCTGCCTGATTCCGGTCTCGGCGCACGGAACGAATCCTGCCAGCGCGCAGATGGCCGGCATGAAGGTGGAGCCGATCAACGTCAGGAAGGACGGCTCCGTCGACGTCGAGCACCTGAAGGCCATGACCGAGAAGTTCAAGGTAAGGATATTTAGCTTTGCGATTCCTCGATTCTTGGACCTTTGAATCTTTCCTACTAATCAACTTTTCCCCTGCAGGACGACCTCTCGTGCTTGATGATAACCTACCCCTCGACGAACGGCGTCTTCGAGGAGACGATCGGCGACGTGTGCGAGATGGTCCACAAGGCGGGCGGCCAGGTCTATCTGGACGGCGCCAACATGAACGCCCAGGTGGGACTCTGCCGTCCCGGTGACTACGGCAGCGACGTCTCGCACCTGAACCTTCACAAGACCTTCTGCATCCCCCACGGAGGCGGCGGTCCTGGAATGGGACCCATCGGCGTCAAGAAACACCTGACGCCCTTCCTGCCCAGCCATCCCGTCATCGATACGACCACGGGGGAGATCAAGGTAAGCGATTATCGATCGATGAAATAAATATTTTTCCTAAATCGGCTGTGCCGCTCGCTCCACCAGGTGAACAGCGGCTTGGGCGCAGTCTCGGCAGCCCCGTACGGTTCCTCGGCGATCTTGCCGATCTCCTGGGCGTACATCAAGATGATGGGTCCGCGGGGCCTGCGAAAGGCTACCCAGGTCGCGATCCTCAACGCCAACTACATGAGCAAGCGGCTGGAAAAGTATTACAAGACCCTTTACAAGGGTAGCTCGGGCCTGGTGGCCCACGAGTTCATCCTCGACATCAGGGACTTCAAGAAGACTGCCAACGTCGAGGCCGTCGACATTGCCAAGAGATTGATGGATTACGGATTCCATGCGCCCACGATGAGCTGGCCCGTTGCGGGAACGCTCATGATTGAACCCACCGAGTCCGAGGATAAGATTGAGCTAGATCGATTCTGCGACGCTCTTATTTGTGAGTTCGGTGAAAATCGCTTGTAAAGGAAAACATTTGCGAATGAGTGTTGAAAATAATTTTATTTATCCTTTCAGCTATAAGGCAAGAAATTCAGGATATTGAGGATGGAAAATTAGATGCCAGTATTAATCCTCTTAAAATGGCACCCCACACGCAGGAACAAGTTATTAGTGATAAGTGGGATCGTCCTTATTCCAGAGAGGTCGCCGCTTTTCCAGCAGTGTGTATTTTTTATTGACTTGTTAAATACATGATTTGTGACATTACAATAACTTACTAATAAACATCGTTTTCGAATTTCAGCCCTTTGTTAAAGGAAGCACAAAGATGTGGCCCACGGTTGGAAGAATCGACGATATTTACGGCGACAAAAATCTTTTCTGTACCTGTCCACCGATTTTACCTCAGCAATAGATTAGATTAAAGTGTATATAGTAATTTATTGACCACTCTAGCTGTGTTTTACATAATTACAAAATATTTTAAGGATACTGTTACGTCAATCGTAACATTTGTAAATATTTTTCTTAAAAAATTGTACTTAGAATAAG
This sequence comes from Ormyrus nitidulus, assembly GCA_900474335.1. Taxonomy (NCBI): domain Eukaryota; kingdom Metazoa; phylum Arthropoda; class Insecta; order Hymenoptera; family Ormyridae; genus Ormyrus; species Ormyrus nitidulus. The sequence continues at coordinate 7,888 of UCOL01003858.1, forward strand.
TTTTTTATTATTCTTAACTATTTTACACTTTTGTCGAATAAATCATCAACTCATTTTAAATATTAAAATAAATCACTGAGTTGCTCTTATAAAAAGCTCATTAAATAAAATTATGTATAAAAGAATGATTTTATATACTATTTTTTCACAATTTACAAACCAGGCATTATATATGCCACGTTTTCGAGAATGGAGGATAAGCATTCCGGTTCAGCTCCATTCATTACAGGTATCTGTTGTGTAAGACAGAGTAATGGACCAAGAGCACACAATAAAGAATCCAGAAGTAGTGGTAAGCTTCCAGAAACTGTTATTTGACCTTCATGCTCTTTTAATCTTTTGCCTATTATTGTTAAACTTTCACCAAGTAATGTCAGGTGAGCAGCAATATCTATTGGTTGTGTTCCAGTGACTTTATACATGCCAGTTCCAAGATAAGGCTCCATGGATAAATCTTTTCCTAACTTTGTAGGAGGAGATACAGGTACTTTATTGCCTATAGCTGGAATCCCAAGTTGCACTGTAGTCTTTTTTGGTGAAATACTTTCTTTATTTGCTAAAAAATATTTTGAGTAATTTATAATTTTTTTAAAATAAGATATTTTTTAAGTATTTCAAATCTTTACCTGCTTTATTTATAAATTTACGTTGTGAAAACTGTGAATTTGTTTTATCATCTTTACCAGTTGGTGGTGGTTTCAGTGCAAGGCGTTTTGCACGTTTTCTCCAATTATATTTTTCTAAATTTGGTACTAATGCCCACATTTCTCCCAATTTCTTTGATATTGCTGCAAAATCTGATAGAAAAATTTTTTAAATTTATACAATGATATTTTAATAGTTAGTCTTATATTTTATAACTTTGAAACAAACCTAAATTAGGATGATGCTCTAGTAACTGTTGTCTGGCTTCTTTTGACCACAGCATGTAAGCTGTAAATCTTGTTTTCTAAATAAAATAATTTTAATAATTAGAAACAAATAATGTTTCCTATGTTTGCTGAATTATCTTGTATCTTACCCCTTTATCTTTGCGTTGAGTTTTTGTAGTTTTACTGCTGATAACTTTACCATCTTTAATAACCAACTTCTTTTTATACTTTTCCAACATGTATAAACTATTTTTTGCTTGAGTTGGTAAATCTGTTTGCTCAGGTGGTTCTAATTTAGTAAAACCAGTGGTTTCTACTTCACATTCCTGCCCATCCAACAGAAGAGGATCTACTTCATCCTCAGACATGGATTCATCACTGGATCCATCGTCATTTTCAAGCCCATTAGCACTTTCAGAATCTGATTCTGATGAATCATCTTCATTTTCAGAGGTGGATTCTTGCTTTGCTTCATGTTTAATTTGAACCATACTGTGCTCAGCCTGTTTCCTTTGCTGAAAGGCATTATTCTGATGCACTGAATTTGTTTGTGAAATAGTGAATGTCTGCTGAATAGAATTGGCATTTTGTGCCTTTTGTTGTAATTGTTGCTCGTATCTTTCTAACACCTGTTGTGCATGAGCATGCTGTTGTGCTCTTTGCCTTTTAAGTTTGTGTTCCGTGAAATCGTCTGGTGATTCAAAATCTACCAGCTTTGAAGACTTTTTTCTCACTCTGCCACTCCGTGAAATTCCAGTGACTTCTAATTCTGCAATATCAAAAAGACTGCATCTTGCCAAGAAAATAGGAAGGACTAGTCTACTTTGCAATTTCTTGCTAGCTATGAATTGACATGCACTTATTGATTTACTTTAGGCAAGAATACAGCTAAAATTGCTCTAACAAACACCTACAAAATTTTTTTAACTATTTACTTAAACTTTAATTGATTTTCAAAGCACTTGTGCCAAGCTGTAATCTTACATTTTACAAAAATTATATGAAGTAAACTATAATTTGTAAAAATAATGCAGTAAGCAGAATACTAAGAAATTTATTTATTTATTTAGCTTTTTCTACGAAATAAAAATCAATAATTTACACATTAAAAAAGGAAGCAAAAAGTGCAACATTTTCAAAACATAACCTAGCTAAAAAAATACATTCTTAAAATTGTTCACAATTATCCTCACCGTCGCTCTTTTGACTTTTCGGCGTCGCAAAGTAATCCATCTTAACTTAGATAGTTTTTATTTACAATTCATACGCCTTGGCCACTTGACGAGCAAAATCGTTCCGGCGAGAGACGCACGCACTTATGAAATGCAACGCGACGTGCTCTCACAAAATGCTTTGTATTATTCGAGCGCCCCCTCCCACATTTTTAACGCTTTTCCATTAAGAAAACGACGTTTTTACGTTTCAGAGAGTAGATTTTTGAATAACGATAAGTATAAATCGTATGTTTACTTTATTTACAAATTTTAAAAACAATAGGAGGGTTGGACAGGTGTGCGGTCTTTTAGTTTTGAAATCATAACTGTTTAGTTTTAGAAGGCAGATAATTTAAATTTTAAAAAACGTTGATGAGTTTACTAACTAAATTAACGTATTTTAAAAACTATTCTTATCTTTAAATATTTATTTATTAAAATTTGTTTTTATTGTTAATAACTTTTGAACCAAAATTTGATTTACAAATCGCGCAAAACTGCTGGCACTACTTCCGGCTTGTAAATACTACTAGAGTCGGTTGAGTCACACAAATTTTAGTTTGAATGAATATAAATAATAAACAATAACAAATACATATTTTTTAGTTATTTCAAATAAATAAAAAAATATGAAATTATCATTTAAGAAATTTTTTATTTTTTTTTTATTTTGATTTGATTAAAAATAAATCTCAAAAATTATGTATGTGATAAATAATTATAAAAATAAACATAAATAACGACCCAAGTCTTTTTTTCGAGTCTTTTACAGCTGTGCAGAAAAGTGCAACGATGGGGACCTGCAGTTTATAATGTAATCCAAACCACTTAACATAGGATAGAAAAAAAAGAGAAACAGAATATTTTTATAACTTATAATTATTTTATATAAAAACGTATATTCTATTTTATAACATATTATTCTATATCATCTTCCTGCTGCCAGCCATCTTCTTCAGACAAAAATCTTCTTTTATGACTTGTATTCATGTATGGCCTCAAAGCCCATTCAGTATCAGCTGCATCAACTGCATCCAATGTCCCCAGTTTAATTTGATATAATTTCAATTGAAACCTTGGCCCTACTTCTGTCAATTCAATATCTCTTCCATTTACTTTCTTGTAGTTATGGTGGCGGAAGCAAATGTAATCATCGTGATTAGCAAAAGTAATAACTCGCTTACTGTCCTCCTTAGGTACAGGGAATAAATATTTTAAAACAAACATTGTTCTGATACCTAATTTTGTTTTAAAATTATGAAAGACCAGGTGTGGATACTGTTCTGACATAGTGCCAATGTCTGGAATATCATGTCGCATAATAACATCTGACATTGTGAAATAAGTCGTGGGTCCGTAAGGAAGGTGGCAAATGATCAGAGAATCTGGTACTCCTCTATGCTCATGCACAATGATAAAGTCTGTTACATCATTAGCTCTACAGGCATGAATCAATTGCTTCATCTCATAATTACCACGATTCATCCTCTGAGCATTTGGAAAGATTAACCTCAATTCTTTAACAAACATTTTCAGCCTTGAACTCGGATCACGAGATGTGGTAATAACAATTTTGGGATCCTCTACTCCTGCCCATCTGTATTCGTCATCTTCGTGTGAACCAAGAGCTCCACCCATCTCTGTACCTTGAGCAACGGCAAGTTGTGGACCTGCATCTTCCCACTCAGCTTTTCTTTGAAGATATAAAGCAGAGTTTCTTAAATCAGGATGTATAGGAATATTTTCCTCAAGGCTTCTTTTGATTTTGTCTTTCTTCTCTTGGACTGTTTTCAACTTATCCTGCACAGACTTTCTGTAGAGATATTCTCTCCGCAAACGTGCTTGTCTTCGCAAAATCTTGTTTGATTATTTTTGCACTATGTCACTTTTAAATGTTTAAAAAACTGTACCGCGTTCCTGCTGTAAACGCACGTTTGCATTTGACATGCGCTTCTTAGAGGTTATGTTTGTGTTTGTAATACACGTGCAACGTACGCGTCAATCAATGACGCGGCGTCATGCTATATCTTAGGTGCGACTGCGTCGATACATGGAATTCTCAATCGATAATATAGGCTACTTCCGACTTGACAGTCGTCGGTATACGCGGCCTTTTATAAAAAATTTGGAAATGGAAGTAATTCGCATTTTGATAGAGGGAGCAGCATTGTTAAAATTTGAGTTACATTTCACATGTGACTGTCTACTAAATGTAAAAAGTCAATAAAAATCTGTATTCCTTCTTTACAATTTTATATATATTTTATTCATAGAAAATAAATATTATTGTTACAAATTATTATAATATAATAATGAGAACAATTAAAATCTTAAAAAATCTTTTGCTCATTTTGAAGAAATTTATTCTATAACTTAGAAGTTTTTTACAACCAAAGGAAAATTAAAACTAGAAACAAGAATATTTCTATACTAAAACCGTTATAGTAATCAGAATTGTTATGCAGTAGCCATAACAATCTTATAGACTTGCCAATCGACCGTAAAGCAAGTATAAAAAATGATAAAAATAAAACTTAAAAATTGGATAAAGTCGACTATAGGAACAAAAAAAAGTTATAAATTTACAATTATTGTTATCTTGAAAAACAACTCTATTCAGCACTGATATTTATTATAAGCATAAAGTTTGATAGGTACATAAATTAGTATATATAATATATGCTTCTACTTTTAATATAACGTTTGAAATATAATGTAGATGTTATTATACGTATATTTATTTAATATGTTAATTGCGTCGCTTTTATAGGAATTTCAAAGATTACAAGTGAATATAAGTGTGCTTGTATTGAGCACAGCAACATGTATTTTGTATCAAGTATGTTTTCTAAACTATTTCAAGACGTTTACCGATAATCCGTTGATGTACAACCGGTTTTTAATGCAAATCTATTTAAATTTTCTACAAAGAATTTTAATATGCACTGAATTAGACATGTTACATATTTTATAACATTTACCTCAAATATTTTTATTACACTCATTTACCTATTCAAGATTTTTTTTAACGCAAGAGTTACGTTTAATGTTACATTCAATTTCAAACAATATTAAAAAAAAAAAGCATCACAATTCAAATTTAATTTTCCATTAGAATTATCTTTTCATTAATTCTGGAATCCTTGTATTTTATCAGTGCACCGCATGCAATCAGACCTCCCGCAGAAAAAGCGTATCACTTGGCACTCGACATAATCGATTCCGCTTTGAAAATCTCTACTTCCTACGGCGACGCTAATTGCCGGCAATCCTTCTCCACTCGGGATTCAATGCATAAAAAATAAGCCGGCAGTCGGCTGGGCCGAAAGGCGCGAAAGAAAGAAAGTGGAAACCAAGCTCTCGGATTTTTCCCGGCCGCTCGTACACAGTATCAGATTAGCCCCGTCTCTGCCGATGCGTTCGCTGCACTTCCTCGCGCGCTAATTGCATCCAGCGCGCGCGCGCGAGTCGTCGTCGTTTTTTCCTTCTCACGTCGTTCGCTCCCGCGTCGGCCTCGGCAGCCCACGGCTCGGACGTAAAAAGAGCGCTCTCATAAATAATTAAACAGGCCGCCGCCTTGTCTGTCAGTGCGCCGCTGCATCAAAATCTCTCCTCTCCGCGCCCGCTGCATGCCAGTCCGGAATCACGCGTCGCCGTGTTTTCGGCCAGAAAATTTATTCAGCCTGCGCGCACACCGCGCTCTCCGCGGCCCGGACTCGACGCGTCGCTCTATTTTGCATAAACAATTTGCGGGAGAGAGAGAGAGAGAGGCCGCCGAGTTAAGCAGCCCTAGTTTGTTGCTGGATTATGATGCATGAGTGGAAATTTGTGCGCGGCAAAGGCCTGGAAGAGTGGAAAATATTAATAAGGCGATGGAATACATTTTCGTTCTGGGTCGTAACGGAGAATTCAGACGCATCGAATTGAATGGAGTTCATTAGATTCGACGAGACGAAAATTTGTATAAAATAAAAAATAGTATTTGATGAACGATGTATATCAAGGTTTGATTGATTACGACAACGGAAATCTGAATTTGAATTTGGGACATTAGAGACTGCTTCGATTGATCTTTAAAACTATTTTGTAAGATGATGCAGCGTTGGTTTGGTAAAAAAAAACTATTACCCGCTTTACACGATCTATCTTCATAATGCGCAAGTACAATAAATTGCCGAAATCACGTCTATTCCTCGGCGAAACGGTCCTTATATTCCGTATCATAAAACTAAAAACAAAAATCGAAAAATAAAGCGCCGAAGAGTCGTTCGCTTGTTCGAGCTCGTGAAAGCGGTGGCAGTTAGCGCCGCCGAATGGTACGGAACGGACGTCTTCATAGAATAAGGGGAGCAGCAGCACGCTTCTGCACTCTCGTCTTTTCCGCGTTCGGAAATTTATGTCGCTCTCTGCGAGCGTGGGGGTCCAAATCGCCCGTAAAAACGCCTGGCGTTTTGCGCGAACCGCGCCGAAGCAGTCGATCATCAGTCATCTGGGCTCGCATATTTCTATTTTTGCCGATTGCTGGACGGATTGAATTTTCAAAGCGTTACAGATTTATTTAGTTGAGAATGGCGCGATTATTCGAGTAAATCTTGATAAAACAATAATTTAATAAATTACTAATATCCCTAGTAGAAATCACATGCTTTGAGGTTAAATTTTAGCATTTATTGGCCCATTAAGGAGCATTTTTTGGTCATTTTTAAAAAAATGATCAAAAAACGCTCTAAAAATATTTTCAATTTCTTAATTCAATATATTTTAGATCTAAAAATAATGGCAATTAAGTAATTGACGCTTTTAAAGTGTAACGCAGAGTAATAACGGCACACATTCAGCTGGAATCAACAGCCCGATGTCCTCGCTTTTTGCAAGAAAGCAGGGAAAAACTTGAAGGAGCAAGCTATATACTGACGGGCGGAGGAGCCTGTGGATTGGCGGCGCCTCGCAAGTCAGCATGCGGAGCGAACTGCTCAATTACGCGGAGGGGCAAAAAAAGCGCAGCTTCCTCGTACGACGTGAGTGGTCCAAGCCCTTTCGTTCAATTCTCGTGATTTATGCGCCGCCTCGTGCCGGCTCTTCTCTACTGCCGTTGCGCACTTTCGACGCGCTTCTGCAAATTGGTCGTTCGCGAGACTGGAGGGTCACTCGTGTTGTTTTTGGTTTTGATCTGTTTTGTTCATTCAGTAACAATGTAGAAAAGTTTATTATTCTTAATTGCTGATGGGCAAAACTTTTGGCAAACCGAGAAGCTGCACGCCACGAACGATGCTCGGCGGGCGAAAAATAAAAATCCCCCTGCGCCGCGCAAAAGGAGAAACAATGCGAGTCGCCGCGGTTGACGGGGAGCAGATTTTAATGAAGTTGGCAAGTTCCCGGTAGAGCCGGTCGGTCGCCACCCAACCAGTGATTTCTGCTAAGCGATATCCTTCCTCCTCGACACAAAGCAGCCTTCATCTTCTCTCCGACGAGGAGCAAGAGCAGCAACCCTCGGCCCCGGCATCGCGATCCGGCCGCGATAAGGGTTCGCGCACCTGCGCATCCGCGCCGCGAGCGGATGCTGACTTGCGTGTCCCTCTACTCGCTTATTGTCCTTTTTTGCAGAGTGAGAGAGAGAGAGAGAGAGAGGGAACGCGCGAGAATTCTTTATTGATTGCTTACACATCTTTCTTCGATTTTCGAGCTTTGGTTGGATATCATTTTTTTTATTATTAGTTTTTTAATCGTATTGTAGTGGGGTTAATTCAGTAGCTTTTAAACAAGAATTTGGTAAGCAATTCAGGAATCAAAAAGTAAATCTGCAAACGTGCGGTGGACGATTATTAATTTGATGGATGGGAGTTATTAAGGGAAATAAACTCCCTTCTTCTTACAGCAAACATTGCCGTTGGTAATACATTTCGCATTCTACAATGGACCTTATTCAACGATAAATCGTATAATTAAATTTACTGAGAATGAGATGTTATAAATTAATTTTTTCATCCGCGACACTTTCAATTTTATTTAGGACTTTTATTGACAAAGACACTATTTTCTCAAACAACATTAGTGCAATTATATCAATAGTCTCATATGTTTTAAAATTTAATTGTAAAAGCTCTGGCTTACAGCAAGAATTTGTTAACTACATCAGTCTGCAGAGCAATTAATTTATCTACTGATTGTTCAAAAACAAACTATATGTCCTTCTGAATTTAGACCTACACATTGAACACATGATAATAATAATTGTTCCAATTTACATTATTTATAAAATAAATTGTATGACGGAAAAATTTCAAGTAGAGATAAACGTTTAACAATTAAAAAACAGCTTAAATTATGTCTAATATTAAAAAATGAATATGCTATTATAAAGATAAGATAAACTCAAAGTTAGCTTTTCTTAAAATTAAAATTGAAGATAAAATATATAAATAAATGATATAAAAAAAACGTCATAATTTAAAGTTCTTAATCACGAAATAGAATCGGGAAAATATAGTTCTATTTGCGCATATTCTACTATTGATTTAAATACATTTGAAATTTTCGCTATTTATCTTATTTAAAGTATTTTGTTTCAATTTATCTTTCGATAGTGAGACTTCTTTATTAATTATTTTTATGATAAGTGTTTTAACAAGAATCGAAAACATTTTTAAACTATTTAGTACTAAGTATTATTTTATAGTTTGCAAAAATTTAACGTAAAGACAAATATTTCATAAGAATAAGAAACATACTATATATACACAAACATTAAATAATTGAACGATCAAACGAACTTACCTTAAGTGATGTTCAATCGTAATTATAAGTAGTCCTCGCTCTCATACATTGTAGCGTCCCTCCGGGACGCTACAATGTATGTTGCTACACGAATTTAGAGTCTAGAAAGTGGAGAGGGCCATCCCCTCTCCTGGCCTTCGCTCACGTCTTCACATTTTAGAGATAAGCTTAACTATTTTTATTTAGGGAGGGGGTAATAA
>UCOL01003859.1:0-16951 GCA_900474335.1 Ormyrus nitidulus
ATTTTAATCTTTAAAAAAAAATAGTATTTATATCAGCAATAAATTAATTTTATGCATAAAGATTCAATATGTGCTATAAAAAGTTAAAGTGCTTATATGGACTTTATTTATAAAGAAAAAGTAATATGCTTCAAAAGTTCCTAAAGCCAATAACTGACAGTCACAAAAGTATTCAAAATAAAGCAATATCATGGTATAGTAAGGGAAAATAACTGAATAGTGCGTTCAAAGGCAAATTCTCTCAGAAATTGAATTTTTTATCAAATTGATAAATATATAATTTAAAAAAAAAATATTTTTGTACATACTATATAATATTTTGTAAGCAAAAAACACTGAAATTTACAACATTTTAATTATATCAACAATAAATTAATTTTATGCATAAAAATTTAGTATGCAGAGGCTGTAAAAAGTCAAAGTGCTTATAAGAATTTTGCTTATTCATAAAAGGAAAAGTAATATGATTCAAAAGTTACTCAACAAAAGCCAATAACTGCCGGTAACAAAATTATTCAAAATAAAACAATATCATGGTAAAAATACAGGTCACGGAAGTAGAGAGTCTAATAAAAATTTTAAATTTGCTTTTTGCAGTTCACTGAATCAAATATTGATATACCTTCAAGCTTCCATGCAATAACTTGCCTTACACTATTTATGCAGTAAATACAACAGTGGAGACTGCAAGACTTTAAAAATAATAAACAAGCTATAAAAGTCCTTGCCTTCTATACAATCTGGATAAACATAGAGAAGCTTAAAAAATTCAATTTCTGAGTGTTAGAAAATAAGTGTTAGAGTGCAGTCAAAAAAACTTACCGCTGCTTTCAGCACTGTCCAACGAAGAGGCTCCTGAAGCCATGCCCTCCGTTGTTGCTCCAGAATGGCCTGCGCTATTCCACCAAGATAAGCGACGACGACGGCGACAACGTTCGCCTCAAAAGTAACAACGATGCGCCGTACTTCACGCCAGAGTGAGCCCTTTGTGGTTTAATAAAACGTATATCCTTCATAATGACAATTCATGTATAGGTAAACAGGTCTTCTCCCCTATGAACAAGAGAGAGAAAGACACAGGGAGAGAGTGAAAGAGAGCAAACAAGAGTGAGAGAGAAGAAAGTACACAAGCGAGCTCCTATATCATCTGCATAGAACTAAGGGATGCTGCTATCAGAGCTGTGTGCAAGAGTGTGACATTTGTGTCAAGGAAATCCAATAGTACGGATAAACCACAACCAATATGCTCTCAACGACAGGCTGAGGATGGGATATATAGGAGGAAGGATCTGATATTTTTGAAATGTCAGGGTTAAATGTCTTTGTAATCCTATCAGAATATAATTGTAATCTATTTCTGAACTAAATTGATATTCTGACAGATATCGCTTGTACTTTCTACTATTTATAGTAATATCAGAAATTGGACAAACAATATTGAGTAATGGATTTGTGCAGATTCCTTTAAAATAGTTTTGATTGATAAAAAAAAAAAAAACAATATAAAACACGATACAACATAGAAAACAGATAAAGCAATCTAAAACTATTTTTAAACTTTGTACTATTTTTTTCTGAGAAATTGGTTTTTTAATTTTCTAATTCTTACTACAATTCTTGTTACAAAGCAATAAACTGCAGTTACAATAATTAGGAGTTTACTTACACTTTTATTTTTTATAAATGCATTTATTCATTGAAAAATAGATAGACAAACTCCTTTTACAAAATAAAAAAATAGAATAATTTACTAACTAAAACTGAAAAATATCAAATAGCTTTTAAATGTTTATAAAAATCAAAATAGTTTAACAGTTTAAATTTGAAATACATAAAGCGTCCCTTTTTTTTGCAATATTTGTCTTGGAATTTATAATATGTAGAACTTGTTTAATCAATTATTTTGGCTGTCTATATTTTCCTTGCAAAATAATATGTATATGAAAAGAGAAACAGAAAATAAAATTAAATAAATGAACAAAGAACATATAAATAAAAAAATATCTTATACCTTTATTTTTCTTATAATCTGTATTTGCTTTTTCTACTTAAATTATATGAAAGTTTTTAAAGATTTGACATTTAAAGTTAATTACAACTGACAGTTTTACACTGTCTATAATTTACACAGAACTGTAAGATTATTTAAAAATATTAAATGTATAAAGGAAACTAATCCTAAGTATAGATCACAGTTATTTAAAAATAAAAATTAGAGATTTCTTAAATGCTCGTTAAAAGCAAGAAATCAAGTGAGATATAAAAATAGGATGTTTGGAACTGCAAATACAGTGAAAGTTTTGTTGCAATGCAAATTTTTTCATGTAACTAATGAAACGATTTACTGCATTTTGTTATCAAGCATCTACTCTAAATCTGAAACTTGTATTGACTGCAACTGATTGTATCGACAAAAGAAAGGATAAAGTAAAATAACTAAAATAATTCTTTATCAGTAGCACTAAAGGAAAACATTGAAGCTCTCAGGATTTCTAGGTTACAATGAAAGCAGGAAAAGCAAGCCAGCGTACGTACACTGCCACAGCAGAAGTCCATCGCAGAGCCATCGACAACACATTTCCAACCTCAATGAAGACAATGATCCAAAAGAATTCGCGAGAGCTCTGAGGCAGCAGTGTACGTGCAGCACTCGACTACTGATAGGAAAAATGTAAAAATGAAGATTACTCAACGGACCAGCAGCAGCAGCAGCGGTGCGTAGCTGGCATGGGGGGATCCTCTGGTGCGGCGGCGATCTGCTAAGGCACTTGACGAAATCCGTTGACGACCGGTGCGCTGCTTACGCCCAGCAGCATCCTCGGGACTTGGCTGCTGGCTGTGTGCGTGCCGTGTGTGGAGAGAGCGCGCACACAGGCATGTAGCCTCTCTCCGCTCTCTCGCTCTCTGCAGCTCTCCTCGGCTTTCCTCAGCGACGAGAGGAGAGGACGTTCGCACGGAGACTGACTCGCTGGCTGCCGAGGCTCGAGAGAGTCGTCTGGAGAGGCAGAGAGGCGCGCGCGTGCACTGGATGCGCGCCGTACGCCGATTCTATTCACCTGCTGCGCGAGCCACAGCCACACAGCTAGCCTGACAATTAGCCATTTTCAGTCGGCCGCCAAGAGGCTACGCACACACAGCCGAGTGCTTACGTGTTGTTGCCAGATGTGGGCCGACCTGCCGCCTGTGTGTGTAAGCCGAGCGCAGTTGTGTCCGAGAGCTCAACAGGTCACACGGATAGGAGGCTCAGCAGGGGTGGGGATGGACTGCAGTCGTGTGCTTTTTTATCGGGCGCGACTCAGCGGGTAGCTGAAAGCTCCGCGGGAAACTTATCGATGCGCGAGGTTTCAACGTAACCGATTGCTCGTAATGATGAAAGAATTATACATTTATAAATTTTAGAAATATAAGAGAGGACAATCTAATGATCATCATGTATTTTATAAATCTAAAGAATTAAATGGCACTTTTTAAAAGGACCAAGTAGTGTTAATACGAATTTGCGCAACACTTTTCAGTTTATTCATAATACTAACCTAATTAAAAAATTAAATAAAATTTTTCTTAAATTAAAAAAAAAATTTAATTTATCTTTAAAATACTACCGAAAATAAACGATTAAATGTCTATCACAAGTACTAAATTTAACTAGGATTAGAAAAAGGAAGAAATAAAAACTTTCAACGATTACAATTGTGTTTTACTTTTTGTTTATTGACGAACATTATTACTGTTTTTCTCGTCGTAGAGGAGTGGTGCAATGAACGAAGAACAAAAATACAAACACTTATACCAGACTTGAGAACATCCTATTTTCCATATCAGCGTTAGAGAATGTCGGAGTTCACAGATCGGTCACTATAGATTTTGCATGGTTCTATAATATTTAAATATAAAATATATATTTATATATACTATATGTGTATATATAGTCATATTAATCTGTCTCTTTCCCAATATAATAACGCATATTTCTTTCTCTTTATCTTCCCCTTCATCTCTCTTTTTTATATAGATCATATTTTCTTTTTCTTTGATTTTTCAAGGCCAACGTAGAAATCACACTAGAAGTGGTAAACTTAGTATACTATACATAGATTTTTTTTAGACGAAGAGACCGCTGCGACTGGTGGCACAAGACGTTACAGCGAAGCGCACGAATTTTTCTCTCTCTCTCTCTCTCTCTTTGCATCATATGTACATGTTCATAGTAAAAATAACGGGGCTTTTACTGTTTCGAGTCTTGTTGACCATTGGCGGTTTCGACATTATCTTAACGAGAAAAAAATTTTCTTTTACATTTCTACATTTGTCCTATTTTGCAAAATAATCCTTTTTTACATTATTTTTTTTTTTAATTTTACATAGGTGTTTTTTGAAATTCTTTAACGAAAAACAGAATTTAAATTCAGCGAAATCAAGCGCTTGTGTTAACAAATGTCAAATATATCTGTAAATTCGTACAAAATATATATAGCGTCAACGTCCTCGCAAATGTTACAATGCATAGGCAGTGGCGGATAGAAAATGGTGTTTTTTTTTATTGTTTTTCTCTTTTGTTTTATGAACTTTCTTTGAACAAAAATTATAAAAGAACAGCTTGTGCTTTTGTTTCACGCATCCGATCAATAATTTACTGCAATTCAATTTTTTTACCTTCGTCGGGATTACTGTGCGCTGCCGCTTGTGCGCCGAATAAAGTGTTGTGCAGTTAGAAGAAACGGGAATGTAGGAAAGTAAAGAGCGATATCTTAACGAGATAAACTTTGGTATTTGTTATGCGTGAGTTAGCGATCGATGCTAGATTCAGTTTGGTGCTTTATGTATGTACACAAACGTATTTTATTTATAAAAATACTAGTAAATGATAGTAGCGTTAAAACGATTAATAATTGACAAAAGGATAGAAAAGAACTGTGACAGAATAAAATAATGCAAGTGACAAAAAGTGGCCTGCAGAAAAGAACAGAACAATCGTACTCTAAATTTTTTGTTTTCTGGAGAAACCGTTCCTCATTATAATTAAAACAAATAATTATAATTTATTAAACATCAAATTCCCGACCATTCATTTTTGCACAAAATAAATTAAAAACTCTTAAATAGTTTTAAAAAACAAATATATACTGTACATAATTACTGACCAATTCGGAACAGTTCCCGTGAAAGACAGAACTTATAAAAAAGGTCTTGGCGAATACTTAGTTGCTAATGAATTTGGTAAAGCCAATCAGCGATAATAATTTCGCCAAATGCTAAATTACACTTTACATATACATTGATTAATTACTTCTTTTGAAAAAAAAAACAATTGTAAATGTATATGTAAGAAGCCTGCGAAATTCGAAGAGGCGTGCAACAGTGACAAAAACCGGTTAATAATGAAAGTTAGGTAACACGATTCAACTAATACTTATAAAATAATAATAATGATATTAATAATAATAATATCGATAGAGTTGTGCTTTTGCTCGCTACTTATTGTGTGAAGTAACGTTCAAGGTCTAATCTAAAAATTTGTTTTGCTGTCTCATCATCTAAACACTCATCGGTAAATGAGATAATGCGCTCACGAAGGTATAATTATTACATTTGTTACTCTCTTTCTCTTTTTCTCTATACATTGACTACGAAGAGGAATTTGTTTCTTAGCGGCTACAAATAAATTAGTATCTTAAATACTTTCCAAATACAACTTGCACAAGTACTCTCACAGTCAGGTTTGCTTGTTTTCTTAACTTTTTCAATCGATACGTGTCCAGAAATAATTTCCTTTCCTTAAGAAAACGACAATTCAGTAAGCAAAGATTCGCTTTCTTTACTTCGCATCTAATTCCTATACATATCGCGCTTCGGACTCATCGAGAATTTGTACCGATCATATATATATATATGTAGTTATATATATATTTTTTTTAATCAACTACGAGAGAAGTAGACCTCTTTCTCCTTCTAAAAAGAGGTAACAGCGACGACGACGAAGACGAAAATTACGAAGACACGACAGAAGAATTCATTTCTTCTTTTTTTTCTCTCCAAGCGCGTCGTGCCTCCTTTGGCTTTTGGCTTTCCTACCAGTTTCCGCACTGAACGGAATCTATTCAATGCCTTTTTTGTCTAATTTTTGAAGAACCATTTATTTCTCTCTTCAGACCGTCGACGCTTGCTGATTGTTGTTATCAAGGGTGATGCTTGATGAGCATTCTTTGAGCATCGCTCGCAATCGGAGGATTTCTTTTGACGCAGCCGTCAGGTCAGACTGTAACTGCAGCTCCTTTTCCCTTAAGCGCTTAATATCTCGTTGGCACGTCTGAAATTTGAGAAAACATTGTTATTTTAATTAACAAAAATAATTTTTGTTATACTCAAAAAAATTGAGAAAACGCAAAGAATCCGAAAAGGGTCCTGAACAGGCTAAAGATTACACTTACCACATTCTGTCTCAACAAGTCCAGCTTGTCGCACTTGAGCCTCGTCACTTCCTGCCTGAGGGTCTCCGTCTCAGTGGCTGCGCCTACCGCGCCACCCTCCTTCAAGGCGCATCTCGCCTCATGCGTTTCAGCAGAGCTCATGCTTTCCAATCCAGTATCGCTGTCTGGATACACAGCCTGATCGAGCTCGAGCTCACTATTCAGCGAGCTGTCGTCGCTCTCGGATACTACGCGTTGCTGCGCATCAGTTTTTTCGAGTTGCAGAGCTACTACAGCTGCGGCCACACGTTCCTCGCGTTTGCGAAGGTTCTCGTGCGTCAGCCTCTGAAAGCTCGAACCCGAGGACGTGGCCGAGCCTACGAGGATTACATTGCTGCTACTGCTACACTTCTCCACAACTGTGACGTTCGGGCTTTCACTAGCCAAGCCATTCAAAGAGCTCGTTTCGCGCTTATCGTCGTCCTGCTGGACGGTTGTTAGGCTGCTACTGTCTTGGTTGTCCGTGTTGGAAAGACTGCTATCTTGGCTACCTAGACTGGGACTACCACGATCTGAATCCCTGTAAAGAATTTTGAATATTAGTATATAATTTCAATAAATTAACAATAAACGTTATCTTATTTTTTTGCGTTCTACGAATTTTAAAAGTGCCGCAAAATTTATGTGTCCAAGCTCGACGAAGTATTTTTTCAATATATTGCACCATTAATCAAGCTTTTCAAGAATCAACTATAAATAAACTGACACAACAAACTTAATGAATTCTAAAACATTATTATAAGCTTATCAATGACATAACGAGCGACTTACGTAACGCGGACACTGGTAAGCGTACCAATAAAACATTATTCCTCAACACACGACTTCTTTATTGCGCTTTTTTTTTTAAATTCACAACAATGCGATTCCAATGCTCGCGTTTTTTCCTGCTCACTTATGCGAAACAAAGAGCGAAGCCTACCTCCTCAATGTCAAATCGGGCGATCCAAGAGGACTGGACGGCTCGACGGATCTCTTGCCGCCGGCTAGTTTGCTGGTGGACTGTCGGTTGCTGGGCGGGCTGGGCTCCAGCGATTGGGCTTTCTTCGAAAGTTGCTGGGGCACGCTCTCGGTCGAGGCGTTTCTCACTCGCGATATCAGTGCCTTGCGCACCGTGTCGATGAAGCGTGAACCGCTGCCGCCCGAGCCAGACACGTCGCTCGACGTCGGGCTCACTGGGCAATTGCCCAAGAACGGATTGCCCGCTCCCGCGCCCAAGAACTCGCTCGTCTTTGTCTGCAATTCTTCCGTCAGGGATTCCAGTAGGGCTGCCCTCGTTCGTAGCTGGAAGAGGAATTGATCTGTTATTTCTTTTGTTTTCAACTAATGATGTACGAACAAACGATTGACAATTTGAATTAGCAGGTACAAACCTCGAGTTTCGAAAATTTGTCGGCTTTGTAGGCTGCGTTCTCGGCGTTGACGAGTTTCGTGAGGAGAAACTCTTTGAACTCGACTCCTCGCATGAAGACGGCGGGCGTCGGTAGAGTCGGCCCGAACCACGGCACGTCATCTCTGGCCGTGATGCTCACTTTGTACCTGGAAAATTGCGAGGGAAAGGCCACCTTTAGCGCTTATTTCACGATCGAGAGATTTTCGTTGAAAAAAAAAAGAAAGAAGAAGCAATATACGCGGACGAGAGGATGAGTAATTCGATTTCTCCGCTCTCTCATCTCGCTAAACGGAAACTTGCGGTCGGGACTCTCGCGGAGAGAAAAATGTGAGAAAAAGTTGCGCTCGCGACAGGTATATAAATCGTCCGCCGAGTCGATAAAGCGCCGCGGGGGCGGCCAACTAAGATACTGCTGCCCGCTAAATAATGCAACGATTAATCATTTTCCGGCTCGGATAAACTCACGAGACGAGAGTTCCATACAACTTTTCCATAAATTGAATAAAATTACGATAAGAGGCTACTTCCAGATTAGAGAGAAAAGAGGGAAATTCCGGCTCAGTCCAAAGGGAGGCGAAGCGGGTCCGCTTTGAAGTTCGAATTGCCGATGCGGAATACTCGAGTATATGTACCTCGTGTTGGGCGTGCAGGGATCGATGACCTGTACGACGATGAACGCGTGCAGAAAGTGGCTGGCTATCATGTCGGGGCTGAAGGGCGTCGGCTCCTCCTGGAAGATGATGGCGACGATGTCGTTGCCGATGTGCCGTTTGCGCTGCAGCTGCTGGGAGTCGCCTGGACTGTAGGGCAGCATCGACGCCACGTGGAAGAGGACCTCCCGGCCGCGGAACACCTCGTACACCGCCGAATCGCCCGTCTGACCGTGACGCGTGTCCAAGCCGCCTCTGTACCTGTTGGGTCATTTCAACTTGGAATTAGGCATTCCGCTCGCGTAATGCATTGCCTGAACTTTGGCCATTATCGACCGGACTTTGGTGGCACCTCGAGAGTGACTCAATTATCAAAAATCAAATAATCTTACCCCTTGTGGTCTTTCAAATCGATCCTCTGGCCGAGCAGATCGAGGAACTCCTGGAAGGCCGGGGTGATCTGTCGGTTGGCGAATAGCTGCTCCTCGGTGACCTGCCTGGCTCGTTGGTGCAGCACGCCGAACTTGAAGCGGGAGACGAGGGCGTGCTCGTCGTACCGGGCGATCATCGCGCCCGCGCCGGAGCACACCACCGGCATCAGGCCGTTCACGCTCAACCCGTTGTTCACCGCCTGGAAGCAAACGTTGTTACCATTACATTATACATAATCTCTGTACTGCGTTTACTGTTTAGCGGATAAGAGGCCGCTACACGCCGATTCGCTTTGCGTCACCTGTTATTTCGAGAGCAGCTCTCGCCGATGATTCACGCGTAATAATAATATATTCCCCCGATGCTCGGTGCCGCGCGCACGTTTTTCCTTCTTTTTGCTTTCGAGCCGCTATTTTTATCCGAGTCCGTTAAATCCTCAGCGTCGAAAATCCATCCCCCACCCGCGTCTCCAATAAAGCAATCGACGCGACGTGCCCCCGGAAAGCACGCGGGATTTTCACCCGAGAGCCACAGATAAAAAAAAAAAAGTCCGCAATAATCGCGGCAATTTGCAGAGATACTCGAGCACACTAGAGAGAGGAAGAGAGGGCCGCCTAACGATTTTTCGAGCAGGGCAGCTGCGCGCGCGACCAGCTAACGAAATTCCCGAGCACGCGGGGCCCATGAATTATTCAGTCAGTCCGCGCGCCGTTTCGTTTTTTTTTTTTTTTTTTTTTTCCCTTCCCGGCACGACTCTCGACAGACGAAGACGCGCGGATCGTGTGCACGTCGATCCTCGTTCGCGGGGGCATCCTAATTTCCGTCACGAGACGACGGTCGAAGGTCGAGGAGGAAAATGCGAGCCGCGAGTGTTTTTCCTTTGCCGCGCGAGCCGTCATTAGCGAGCTGCCGCCGCTGCGCTGCCTGTCGCAATCGCTGCACTCGCACCGGAAAAGTTTGAAGAAACGCTCTCGACTCGACGTGCCGCTGGAGTTTACGGTTTTTGCGCGATCAAGTCCGATTTTCGCTGGCACTTTCGTACGCGCGCCGGCCGGGAAAGCCGTAAAAAATCTGTCGGAAAAAATAATAAGAGAGAGCCCTCGATACATCCAGTCGAACGGACGCCCTCGTAAATCTCTCTTTTTTTATTTTTTTATTTTTGCGATGGATAATACGCAAACAGGCGCGGAGAGCGACAGGCTCGATGATCCGTTGCAAAGTGCACGGGGTGCACGTGTCGATTGGGTTACTTAACCCGGCTTTTATCTTCAGCTGACACTCGCAGAAAAGTTCGCGAGTCAGGTGTAGTGCGCGGCGAGCGTTCATAAACTCGGTGTTGAGTTTTTTTTTTGCTTACAGGGGCCGTATTTATCCTTCGACTCGTTAAATATTTATAATCTCCATCGGCGTCCGGCGGTTTATCTTTCGAAAACACGATATTATAATACGCTGCGCGTACCTTTTTTTTTTTCGAGAACGCCGTCGCACCTCTTTTTTTTCGCCTCCTCGCGAGTGTCGCATCGACGGAGGTGCGTTTGTATAAATGAAACCGCGCCAGTCGATAAAAGGTCGAACAATCGTTTATACAGGAAGTAATAGTTAGATAGCCGCGCGGCGAGCACGAACTGTGCCCCGCGCGAGCAATTAAGACGTCGGTCGTCGTCGCCGTCGACAATGAGATTTTTGCACGGCGCGCCGAAGTTAATTGGATAGAGTGCCGGGTAGGATAATGCTTGAAAGCAGGATCCAGCCCTGAACGGTGCACACTCGTATATATATACGACGCTCGGCTAAAGAGATTACTTCTGTACGGTCGGACAAAGAGACGCCGAAATGAAAATCGCCGACGAAAGGAGAGAGGACGAAATTATTTGCTCGATACTCGAGGCGGTTGGAGGGCCCCGCGTACATTTGCCCCCGGCTAACGAATGGCGTTTCGTTTGATTTTTCGATTTTCCAATCTTCCGCGGCCCCGACGAAACTCGAGGATTAAAACCTCTCCGCACGATATTATTATCGATCAAATACAATTAACCGCGCGCGAATTCGTACGGTTGCAACGAGAGAGCGCGCGCGCCCGGAAGCAGCGAGAATCAATAACGATTTGCCGATTATTTTGCGAGAGTGAGAGGGAGCCTCGGCGCAACAAGCGCATTCCTCGCCCACACCGGGGCCGCCTCGGATTGATCCCGGCGGCTCGCTCGCGCACGCGAAGGACGCGCGGCTCGATCCTTATCCGAGCCGCGCTCTGCACTTCCGCTCGGGAGGAAGTACGCATGCCGGGGCACGCTCGACCTCCCGGCGATTCGATTTCCAGGCTGTTGTGTTCCTCGCGTTCGCTCTCGTTAATGTCAGGCCAGGCTCTCGTTGCTCTCGATATAAATCGAGGAATATATCGAAGATATATCGGAAAAGATATATAGGAAAAGCGGCAATAATAATCGTGGCGACAGCTTACCTTGACCATTTTGAGTGGCGAGGGGTTGGGTCCGAGGGCGGCCGCCGGCACGAGCTCGTGCATCGAGTTGGCTCGTAGCCGCAGCAGGACCCGCCAGTGCTCCTGGCCGGCGACCGTCTCCGCCTTTATCGACACCAGTACCGGCCCGTTCTCCGAGTCCCTGCCCACCAGGTTCAAGTGTTCCTGCAATAGATAACGGGTGTGCGGTTAGTGCTTTGGCTCACTGCCGAGGGTACCAACCTCGGGCTGGATAACGGCGACGGGGGCTTCTTTTTGCGGAGATTGGGAAAAGTAGGCGATTTTCGCTTTCGACTAGACGGAAGAAAGAAACACTTCTTTCCCGAACTGGATTACGTTTTACTTTCTAAATTTTATGTATACAGCGCGTGACATTGTTTTTTCGCAAGTAGAAAGTTTGCAGATCCTTCTCTCTGCTTTTATTTCAGCCAATTTTACGGTGGCTCAAAAATTCCACCCAGAAATCACATCAGCTCCCCTACGCGCGGATAAACTTTTCCGCGAAAACGCGCACAGCTATATCAGTCCATTCGCCGGGGCTAAAAACGCGAGGGCAGATTCCTCGCTCGACGAATTGATCCGCGTCGCGCGTCGAACAATCGGCCCCCGTCCGTTCCTTTAAACCCAATTAACTTTTACGGCGAACGCTCGTCGACCGAGGTAAACAAGCCCGTCAATGGGTTCATAAGCGCGTTTTACTCCTCAAGCTCGTTTGCATATACCGCCTCGCTAAGGGTTCATCCAACAACTTTCCGCGATCGGACGCGACGTCGATCGACGACTTTCTTTTTTGTCCTTTGGCTCTTTCACTCCGGAGGTCGTAAAGTACCCTCTCTCGAATTTCATCTCGCGCGCGCGCTCGATCTCGGAGGGGATTCCCCGAGCTGGCTGCTTTACGGGGAGACGAGGAACGCGTGAAATAATTTAAATTTAAATTCCTCGAGGAGTGTAAAGGAGAGAGAGAGAGAGAGAGATTTCCTTGTAACGTAATCCTAGAGGATATACTTCGCGAATTCGACTCTCTCTGGCTTCTTGTTATTAAACAGACTTTAACAACACCATTCCCTTTCAGGGAAATACGCTCAACCGAAGCGTGAAAAAGCGACAATAACCGGCAGGCGTTACACGTCGCACACTTCGCCGACCCACGCCGCACAGCCGCGGATCAAAAGGCATCATATCCGCGGCGACAGTCGCGCGAGCGCAGGAGGGAATAATAGAAAGGAGAGCGAGAGAGAGAGAGAGGGAGAGAGAGAAGACTTGTGGCCGATAACATTGTTTTTGCGCGCACAATGGCGCGAGAGGACGACGTTCTCCGAGCGTGAGCGAGCTTTAAAAAATTCAAACGATTATATGCCGTCGACGAGCTGCAGCGGAAGCCGACTGACTATTGAAGGGGGCTTTTTTACGGAAGGGAGAGGGGTTTTTTCCTTTTTTTTTTTTAATGATCCTACGTTTTTACTTACGCTGTCAGCTCGCGTTCAAAGGACGACGCGGCTTTTGTCCGGGGGGAGGGGATTCTAAAATTTTTCTGTCGAATTACTTTGGTTTTTAAAACCCGTTTCGGAGCGTTACAAGAGCGCAAAAATATCAAATGCCGCGCGCGTCTCGCAGAAGTATACGCGCGGCAGCCCCCTCGAGAAATCTCGAGTCAAAAGTAATTAAGAGATTTTAAAGCCTATACGCGGCTCTCTCCCCGGTTGCCTCGAGATTTATACGCCTCGCTCTCCGCTCTCTCTCAGCCCGATTTCTCGTCGCGTCTGGAACAAGTGCCATTACCTGCCTCGGGCCCTTTACCGTCTCTCTCTCTCTCTCTCGCTTTACGGCGAATCTTGAAAATATACGAGAGTCTCTTTTTATATCTCGTTCGCGATCCTCGTAAGACCTCCTCGGACGGGCTTTAACGAACGCATCAATCGCGGGCGGCTTTGTTCCCCGCTAATAGAAAATAGGTGCAACCGAGTTTTTTCAGTTAAAAAGTTTCAGCGAAAGAGGAGAGCGCGGCCTGATTGGTTCGCCGGGCTTAATTAGGAGTCGAAAATCAACACCGCGCTGAAAGCTTCTTCGCGAATTGGAGGCTGGATGATGCCGGTCTAGTTTCGTTTGTTCTCTCTCTCTCTCTCTCTCTCGCGGATTCCTCGGCCGCGCTCTTCCCCGCGCGCTCTATTTTCGCGGAGAGTTACAATTACACGGTGCGGGTATATATATATGTATTTGCTGTTTGCCGCGAGCGAGAAATTTTACGAGCTGCCCGAAGCGCGCGCGCTGAAAATCCATTTGCTCCAATTTGCTAAATGAACTTTTGTTTGGGGAAAGTCGATGGTAATTGTTTCTGAAAGGTACGCCGAGAAGTTGAGCAAAATCCAACTAGTACTTTGGGTATACGGTTAAGATTTCTATTGAATTATAACTTATCAATTGTTCAACGTAAATTTGTTCCTTTTTTAAATCAAAGTTAAAAACTGCGTAATACGAAGTAAACTCGAAGCTCAATCCCGATAATTAAAACCTCGAAAATCCTCTCCACTCCGCCACTCCTCATCTGCAAAGCAAAGCAAATCTAATCGGCACCCTGGAAAACAATCCACTCCGCGCCCTCTCTAACAACCGACTGCGCGAGTCATCAGTCGAGAAAAATAATTACGCCGCGCGCGAAAAACCTCGGGCGCACGCGACAGTCTCTCGCGCGCCGCGTTTCGTCAGCGGTGACGGCGTAGGTGGCATAATTGAGAGTAAGCGCTTACGCAACTCGCGCATCGTTAAAAAGCAAAAAAAAAAAAAAAGGGAGCGCGAATTCCAGCCGGCTTTTACCTGCCGGGCGGCGAAGTATAAGCTTTGTGCCGCTCAGTCGACGGTGAGTCATAGGCTCATTGTCAGGATTCGCTGGAAACCGATCGATGTTACAGGGTATAGGTGGGCTCCGCCGGCGGAGTCGAGTTCTGCGTCGTATCGAATGGCTGCACCGAGTCGCGGACTGTTCTTTCGACGGGGATGCGTTTTTTGTCTTTTTGGCCCGCGGTATTGATTTAAATACGGCGTGTTCGCTTTACGAATTTCGTTTACACGTAATTGCTTCGCGGAAGTATAGTAATAATTTTTAACGGGAATCCAATAGGAGCAATCGTTAGAAAGTTGGCAATCGAATCCGTGCAAACCTCGTTTTCACCGTTTTAAAGCATCGAGCTCCGAATTTAACAGCCGTTACATAATAAACCATTCAGCGAGGCATATCAATCTGCCTTTATTGGTTTCACTTATCGAGCGTTTATTACGAGCTCGCTCCGAAAATTACTCCGACGCGGAAAAAATCGATGGGCGATAAATCAACTTTCCGCGCGTTTTCCTTTCGCCGATCGATCGAAGCAACACGGCGAAAATTCTCTCTCTCTCCCACCTCGGACGGAAGAGCAGCCCGATAGAGATAAGAGGTCGCGCGGGGCTTTTCTCGTGCGCCGCGGCACTTTGTATGGTAAGTTCGCGTCTTCTCGTAAAATCCGACGACTCGCCCTATCTAAATTATAATCTCCCGAAAGTAGGTGTATACCTGCCCCCGCCGCCGCGCCGCCGAGATAAGTCGGTCGCGCGCGCGCGCTGCGAAAGTCGATGCCTCTAATGCATCCTTGACGAGGGGCGGCGCGAGCGGGGTATATTAAATTTCGCCTCCGCTTCGAATAAACAAGCCAGCTTTGCGCGGAGAGGGGCAAACAGAAGCGAGGAATTGGAAAAATTCGAGACGAGAGCCGAAGCGGCTCTGCGGCGCGGCTGCCTCGAGCGATTCTTTGGCTTCGCGGAGAGGAAAAGCCAGGTGAGGAGGGAAGAAGTGCGCACCGGGAAAGTCGCTCTCTTTTTCTCTCTCTCTCTGCAGTTTCGCGGAAAATGAAAATGCTTTGTTATTGATGAAAAGAAATGCCGGGCTTTGAAAGAAGTGCAGCCTGCAGTTGGTTTATGATCCTTGAATAATTAAGTTTTCTACATTATCCCGAGAGAGCGAAGGCTTTGTTGCGATTTAATTGAATGCACTTTCGGTCGGGGCGACTTGCTTAACCGCGGAAACTATGTTGTATTTGATTTGATTAAGTTTCAATCGAGCTGTATTCCATTCTAAATCATAAACTCCAAATTTCGAGGAACAAAAGCCGCGGCGCGCGGTTTTGAATACAAAGGCATTAATCAATGTTTAACGAAAAAAATTATACCGCCAGCCGAAATTCCTAACGCACGAGGGAAGCTCTCCCCGAAAATAGCGTGGAGCGAAGTATATCACGCCAGAAATTAGACGTCGAGCGGGAGCGAGCCAACGAGCTAAAAAAACCTCTCTCGGCGTGAAATTCAGAAAAGCTCGGCGGCAGCGGCGCCGAGCGGAGGCAGAAAAGAGCAAAGGAGAGCCGTCGAGTACCTTCTTACGAACATTGTGAATTCGTAGTGTGAGAACGTTCCCACTCCCACGCCCAAAGTACCCTTTTCCTGCCTCTCTCTATCTCTCTCTCCCCCTCCGGATTTTAATTTTCCCCCGCCGCCGCCGCCGCGGCGACTTTCGGCTGTTGTACCTTTCCTCGCGCTTATATTCGCGGGGTTGTGGAGTAGAGACTCGATGGCGTTTGTTATACCGCGAAAGCTCGCGGGCTTCAATTAAAAGGCCGTTCGCTCGATTCCTGCACCCTCGGCGCGGCGTCGCGGCCAGGACGGACGCGGACGCACGCGGAAGTCGTTAGCGGCGCGCGCGGGATGTGCAGTCTCGTTCTTCCCTTTTTCTTCACCTGAGATGGATATCGGCCGCGGACCGACTAATTGGCTTCTGCGCGCGTGGCTTTCTTCAGCTCGCTGCACCTTCGGCTAATTAGCGAGAGCGAGGCAGCAGCTTCTTTCGGCTGCAGTTCTTTCCAGGGAGGCGGAGACGCCGACTCCGCGGCGATCTGTCGTCCTGATTGCTGGCTAATTTCTCGCTACCCCGGATAATTTTGCCATTGGCGAGAGGGACGTGTTGTATTAAAGAGCGCGGCGGGTAGACGTTTTCGAGCGGGACGTATTTTTTTTGCGCTGCTCGTTTTTGTTTTTTTTTTTTTCGCGGCTGCGCCGAGGTTTGAAAAGTTGATGGCTTTCACGAGTAAAGCGTGCAATGGCCGAAATATTTAAGCCGAGTTTATTATAAGCAGAGCGCTCGTTTCGCTATTCCGCGTAGTCTTCCGAGAAACTAAAATTAGAATAGTACAATGAAGTAATCTACAAAAATTCCGCGTTTCCGTAAAAATGTATATAGCTTGAAAAACTTTTTGCCCAGTATTTAGATATTCAAAGATTGCGACTATATGCAAATTTTTCGACGATCAACGCCTCAATAAAACAATAACAAGGCCGGAGAGCCGGTATTAATAAAGTAGTGCAGAGCTCTCGGTAAGAAGAGAAAAAACAAAAAAAAATATCCGCTCGCCGAGTCTCCGCGGCATTACGCAACGCTCTTAACCTTTAGAGGACCGGTATTTGAGATTTGTGATCGCTCTAAGAAAGTGGTCCAAAAAGGTATCTGATATCACTA
>UCOL01003860.1:0-16900 GCA_900474335.1 Ormyrus nitidulus
CATAAAAATTACTATGTCACATAATAAAAATTGATATAATTTGAGGTTGCACTCGCTTTACCACAAAATATAGTAATATAAAATAAAAAAAAATGATCTTCTCGTTATAATCTTCTTAGTAATAAAAAAATTTAAGGAAAAAATATTATTTATCGCCTAGAGCAAAATCACTTAGCAAACAAAACTCTCTCTCTCGCTCTGCGCGGGCGAAAAGACGCTCAAAGCACCGGTAGACAGCGAAAGACTCGCCAGCGAGATCCCTTTGGCATGCAAATCTGACTATAGAACAAGATCCTCCGCTAAAGCGAACCGGCTGCAATATCTCTTAAAAAAAAAAGCTCCCCAACTCTCGAGCGGAACCTCTTCATCTCGCCAGAGTTGGTCAGATCGATCCCCCACCGACGCCAGGCGGGAGATTTATATTCGGGAAGCCAGCCTCTCCTCCCCTTCGAAACTTTCCCCGCAAAATTCAGAGCGAGATTTTTGCGCGTCTTTGCTCTTGGTGTATTGCGTCGTCCCTTTCTACGAATTGTACACACTGATAGGAAGCGTGTGGGTGAGGAAGCGCTATAAATTTGTCGGCCGCGAAGAAAGTTTTGCGGCTGCAAAAGATTGTTTTATAGGGACGAGTATCGATTCCGAATTTTTATTTGCCAGTCGAGGATCGGCGCTCTCTCGAGGACTTTTTTTGGTCGTTTGTTGTATGATTTGGAATTTGTAAAGAGTACTTTTCGTTTGAATTATTAAAAAATTTTATTTATAACGATTTCACGCAATTAATCTTTTATATACTAAAATGAAACAAATCGAGAACTCCTTGATTTGAAAATAAACAACGGTATATTTTTTTCTATTAAATTGAAGTATAACAATCACATAAAAAATAAAAATAATTTCTATTAATAGTATGATCACGCAGATTCATAATAAAAAAAACGAGCGCAGACAATTTCAACCTCTTTAGCGAAACATTATCTATCAAAGTTTCACTCGACTCTAATGAATAATAACCACGCATAAACAGAGAAAACTTCCAGTAATAAAATAACAAACTTCGCTGCGCCCAACTTGCCCGCGAAACTTTCCTAAAACTAGGACATTTTGATCCGCCCCCGCGAAATCGTACGCTACAAAAAAAAAAAAATAAAAAAATAAATAAATAAAAAATAAAATTAAAAAAAAAACTAGTCCAAAAGTGGATTTTTGTAATCAGCGGCGTCTAGCTCTGAATTCCGTGCAGGTAAATCACTCGCGGCTTTTAAATTCAGGTCAGCGGCTCATTTCACTATTAATACCCGGCTGCCCATTGGAAACGCAAACGAACGCGCGAACGGTACAAAGGGCGTTCGGCCGATCGCCCTTTAAATCCGAAAAATGAGGCGGCGCTCGCCACTGGCACTGGGGGGGAGAGGGGGAATTTTTCCTTCCCGGCGTGTTCGGGGGAGGGGGGAATTTTTCCTTCCCGGCGTGTTCGCACATACGCGCATGCCCACGTACGCTGATGGCGAAGGCTCGGCAAGCGCGGCCGCTTCGCGATGATCTCGCGTTGGAAAAACAATGGGGGGAGGGGCGAGGGGGAGAGAGAGAGGTGCGCGCGCGCGCAAAGAGAGAGAGAGAGACCGCGAAAACGGACGCGAGGACGCGAGGGGGTTCCGCGAGGGATTTTTCAACGCTCCCTCTCTCTCTCTCTCTCGGTTGCGCGCGCGCGCGCGCACACACTTCGACCTACTTATCGAAGGTCTCGAGATTGCTTTTCTCGTGTGGCGCGAGCGAGCCGAGCTCTCCGCGCCAAGCGCGTGTAACTCGGGCTCTCGGCGAGCGCGCTTTTTTTCTCTCTCTCTTTGCATTTTCCTACAGGGGGGGAGATCGGTGGTTTCTTCTGACTTTGTTTTTTTTTCACCGGACAAAGGGCAGCGAGGTTTTGTTCCAGTTTTTTTTTTTTTTTTTTTATAAATCGATCGCGAACCGCTCGTCCGTCGCGTTCAATTTTTGGGCTTCCTCCGGGGGGCTGAGAGCGCCTGGAATTTCGACGGGGGCAGGCAAGCCTCGCGGCCGCACCGAAATATCCGTGTGGGCAGCTTGCAAGGGCGCGGGGGCCGATCCTGCACACGCGAATTCAAGTTTACGAGGCGCCGGGGGGGGGGGGGGGGGGGGGGAGTCGAGGATTTATTCGTCGTTACGGGCGCTGCAGCCTTGCTGGACTGGGTTGGAACGGGCGATAAAGGCAGTTTTCAAGTCCGCGGCTCTTGGCGTGCGCGTGCGATGCTGCTCGATAATGCGAAACTTTCGGCTGCTTAAAATTGCTGGTTGAGGAGCGTTCATTTGTCCGTTTCGTCACCCGCTGTGGCTTTTGGCGAAATTTTTAAAATTTAAACGTCGTTCGTACTTATTCTGCTGAAAGGAAATGTTTGAAGTACATTATCATACGGCAAGATAAGGATTTTCGTTTCGAACAAAATTGCGTACTTAAGTTTTCGAATTTCACGTCAGTTTTAGAGGTGAATTTTCTGGATTTTAAATAAAGTACAAATTAATGACGTATCTAATTTATCAATATATTTAAAAACTCGTATGTATACCATTGAGAAAACTACAATTACTGGCAACCCTATTTCGGAGAAAAATCATTTTATAACTGAAGCTGCATCAAATTTTTAATAAACGATTCAAGACAAAGTACATTCAGGAATATTGAATTTCTCCGCGGAAGGATTGGAAGCTTTCAAATTCCTGATAGAATAAAATTCAATCGGAAGTAAAACCGGTGATAAGAGGAATTTTTCTCATATATACCCTGGAGATTATCACTTGTCGGTGGTCTCTGGAGTCTTGGCCTCTGTAAATCTCTTACTTATTCTCTTCATTTCAATGCACACTCTGTTTTCCGCGCAAATGAAATAAATGCCAATTGATTTTAAATTTATATTCAATTTATAGAGAGTTCTTTAAATCTCTAACTGTTCCACTTTAAACACGAGGGAAAATAAGACGCCCAAAGTAAGATTTCTTTAATCTCTGAAAGAGGAGAAAGGGGCAGGCTAAGCATAAGTCCCGCCTCGGAGTTGCCCGTTGTGCAGTGACCCAAGATGACTTGGGACTAAAGCTGCCGCTTAGTGTGAAATACCCCAATCGCTCCTAAGGGTAAATTTTTGTCTCTCGATACTCAATTCCCTTTTAACTTCTGCTGCTCAAGAAGCCTAGAGCTATTCAAATTCGGCTTGAGTAACTTAAATTTTAACTTTGCGTTTACTTCAATAATTGCTTAAATTTGTAAATTGACTCTGTTGAAGGAAGTGTGAATTTAAATTCACGTGCTCGTGGAACATCATGCCACACTTAATTACCCAATTCATACAACAAAGCCGTACAGTTGCACTGTTATTCTTGGTTGAAAATTCCACGCATTATATCCCTTAAATAATCAGTTTTTAAAGCATTCGAAACACGCATCCTCTCCAAACTTGACGATCGTTCAACCGAAAACCAATCGACGAAGTAGACGATCCTCGATAAAAGCAGGCCGAAAAGCCAAGTTTAAGAAGCCGCCGGGAGCATCGCATCCGAACAAAGAAGCCAGCGAAAAGTCGAAAAGAGCCGGCGGCCGCAGAAATATCGATCCCCCCGGCGCCGCCGCCGCCGCCTCCGAAAAGTTGCGTATACACACCAGGCGGCTCGTGAGCGGCCTCGCGTTACACGAGCCGGCGCCGCGAGAAAAAGCCCCGAAGATCGGCCCCCTCGCCCGCGCGCAACCTCGATATTCACCTACATTCCCTCTGGAAAAGCACGTCGCGTGTCATGCTCGTCGTCGTCGTCGTCGGCAGTCCGCGGCTGCCCGCCGAAGCCACCTTCGCTGCATAAGCGCATTAGCACACGCACGTGCACAGAGACAGAGGCGTCGCCGCGCGCGCGCACGCGGGACAATACTTCTACGGCCGACATAGACCTGGTTCCGTAAGTAGGTCAGCCCCACTCCGGCCTCCTCCCTCCCCGCGCCGTCGAGCCCCCCCTCTCCGCTCGGCGCCTCCACCCCCGCTCCCCGCCGCAGAGGAGGATGGGGGCGAGCGAGCACCTGGTGGCATGCGCCGTCGCCGCTGCCGCCGCCGCCGCCGCCGCAGCCGCCGCTGAATCACTTTCACTTATGCCGCGCGCGCCGCCGCCGCCGCGCCGTGGTGCCGTGCCCCGTGAGTCGCGCCGCGAGTTATCCTGCCCTCCGTGCTGCCCTTAAAACCCTGCCCAGGGCCCCGCGGTACATTACCGTCCGAGAGAGAAAAGGGCGTGCTGCACAGACGCCAACGGAGCGGCGCGCGCGCCGACGAAACGGACGCAGAGACGGAGAGAGAGACAGACGGAGTGAGAGAGAGAGTGAGTGCGGAGGAGGAGGGAGATAGAGACGGAAGGAAGGAAGGGTGGGGACTGAGGAGAGAGAGAGAGAGCCTGCGCGGTGGCCCTTCAGGAAACATTGAGGAGAGCAGAGACTAGTGGCACGCTGAACGTCGTGCCGACAAGTCGGCGTATCTGCGTCGCGCGCGCGCTCTCGGTCTTGGACACCAACCGTGCACTCGATCAACACTCCCCGCTCTCGCGAGCAGTGTGCGGCCTCCGTCTCTCGGCAGTGTTCTCCTCGCCCGGCCCGTTCGTCATCTCTATCTCTCTACTTTAGTGCGCGAGTGCTGCGGAGGAATAGAAAAAACAAAGCGTCCGAAAGGAAAAGAAAAAAAAAAAAAAAAAAAAAGAGCCGGCCGACATTCTTTCAACGGCGAGCAGTGAGTTCAATGATGCTTCGGACGCACTCGTGCCCGTGTTTGTGACGCCTCCTCCTCCTCCTCAGTGAAAGAACGAGCGCTCGTCAAAGCCAATAAACAAACTCCCCCTCGGTGCGTGGCTGGCCGTTCCCTCGCCGAGCGACCGACGACGAGCTTTTCGCCAGAGTTCCCTCTTCGGTGTCCCGCCTGCATGTGGCTCCGCGCGGAGCTCAGCAGCGCAGCCCCACTGTCGGCATCCTCCCAGGTATAGGTCGCCGTCCCTGGCGGCTGATATGTTATTGGAGATGGAGCAGCATCCGGGCCTCATATCCCTGAACATGTCGCCGTTCCACCTGAGCCCCCAGAGCAGTCCGCAGGGCGCCAGCGGGGCGCCCCAGCAGTCCCAAGCCCAGCAACAGCAGCAGCAGCAGCAGCAGCAGCAGCAAGCCCAGTCCCATCAGTTCAGCCCCTCGGCGTACAGTAGCTGCGTCCAAAGCCCCAACAACATGTGCCACCCGCAGCAGTCGCAGCCGAGCATGTCGCAGCCCGGTCAGCCGCCCGGGCAGTCCGGCGGCTTCGATGCTGCCTTCTTCGAGACGGGCAGCATCGACGAGCGCTGCCCGATGTGCGGCGACAAAATGTCCGGCTACCAGTACGGGCTGCTCACCTGCGAGAGCTGCAAGGGCTTTTTCAAGCGCAACAGCTCGCCTTGCAACAGCAAGAAGGTCTACACGTGTCTGTTCTCCGCGACAGGTGGCGGAGGCGGCGCTCAGGGCAACAACAACAACAACAACAACAACAACAACAACAACGGCCAGCAGCCGAGCAACGCCGGCGGCTCCTCGAGCATGGACTCCCCGTACGGAGCTGCCTCGAGCAACGGCAACCAGGCCGCCGCCAGCAGCAACGGCGGCAACCCCAACAACCCCAGCAGCAACGGCGGCAACCCGGTCCCGGGGCCCGTCTGCCACCCCAGCGGCCACCTCGCCGGCCAGGTCGGCGTCGGCGTCGTCACCGGCTCGATACCCGGGCCCTCCGACTTCCCCGACACCAAGGACGTCATCGAGGAGCTCTGCCCGGTATGCGGCGACAAGGTATCCGGCTACCACTACGGCCTCCTCACGTGCGAGTCCTGCAAGGGCTTCTTCAAGCGAACTGTGCAAAACAAGAAGGTTTACACGTGCGTGGCCGAGCGCTCCTGCCACATCGACAAGACCCAGAGGAAGCGCTGTCCCTTCTGCCGATTCCAGAAGTGCCTCGAGGTCGGCATGAAGCTCGAAGGTGAGTAACCCTCTTTTGCAAGCCGCGAGCCGCTGTCGAAACTGACGTCTCCTTCTTTCTCTCTCTCTCTCTCTCTCTCTCTCACTCTCGATTTAAGAAAAGACCGGTCTCGGCGCGATCGCTCGCGTAATCGTCCGCCAAACGACAAGCCAGGGGGCTTAACCTCCTTGCAGCCGAATTTTGCTCCGCCGAGACCGGCGGGATCTCGCAATCCCGCGCGATCGAGCTTCCGACGCCGGTCCGGGCTGAAACTTTCCAAAAGACTGGCGAAATTTCGCGCGGCGCGCTGTTTGTTCTTTGATAAATTTGTATACCGAGCCTTCGTTTGCGAATCGATCGAGTCTCCCCACGAGGCCGATCTCGCGAAAGTTTTTCTTTGCGCAAACTTGCTGTATTCGTCGATCGAGGAAACGATTCGGATCGAAAATTCTTTTGACGGTTCGCGGGTGATTGACAGTTTGTAAAACTCTCGAGGGCAGCTTCAAAAAAAAAAAAAAAAAGTCGGACGTTTAAAATTAGAAAATCGATCCATCTGTTTAGTGAGTACTTGAACTTTCTTGCAGGCGTGTGTTCAAAATTTCTGCATAATATTCTCGCTTTTTTCCGTCAAATGAGCGTCAGGTGAAAAGAGAAAAATTTCAAGTCCCCAAATACGTCTCGTATTAGTTAATTTTTCCGTCTCCGAGTACAATCATTATCGGGTGTGTAAAATTCGATTATTATAACTGGTTTTTGTGCAATAATTTTCCGAGACCGCACTTAATTGTCCCAATTATTTGCTATCACGAGTCATTAACATCTATAAACGACCAATGTAAAAACTAAACTTTTTCAAAATCGACCCTCTAAAAATTATCCAGACATAAAATTACAGTTAAAATACCGTTTACGATGCGGTAAAACAAGAGCACAAACACTCTCGAAATCACTCAAAACAAATATAACAACATCGACTGATCGTCGATCAAAGAATCAATTTTTCACTAATCAATCCGCGCCGAAACAAACTCCCCGCCAGGCGGGACGACGGAAAATCAGCAGCGCCTCGCGCGCTCATCCCCAGAATCTCGAGAAATCCCGACGTCAGAGCCTTGACCATCGCGGGCCGAAAACGTGTTCGACGTTATGTCACCGCCGCCGCCGCCGCCGCCGCCGCTGCCGCCGCCGCGAAGATAAACCCGGAGTGCGTAATTGCGGCCGCCGATCGGGAATGCAAAACTCCCGCCCTCGTCCCGTTTCTTTTTTTTTGTCTCTCTTTCTTCTGCGTTATCTGCTTCCGGCGAGGAGAGATTTCTCGGCAGGGAGAAAAGTCGTCGCGATGCTCCGAATCGGCGGTGTTCTGTTCTAAATTTAGCCGGCGATTCGCACGACTTGATTGTGCGAGTTTGTTTATGAGCCGATACGAAAGTTTATTTTTAGACCGGCCCAAGTGTGCATTAACCCTTCCGAGTCCGTTGCATTAATCGGCAGTAGGATCGAAATCCCGTCCGATATCCGATCAAACAATCCGCGGTGTATAATTTATATCGTTGAAAATCGAAAAAAAGTACATCATCCCCCAACAATCGACGCGGCGAAAGTTCCCCCTCGATCCTAATTCGCTGCTCTCGGTGTGTCTGGCCTCTAAAAAATCCTCGACGTTCGCGGCCAGGAAAAAGGTAGCACCGCGGCTGCCACAACAATGCACCTTCGCATCAGAAATTCAAAGGTCAATTCCGCCGTTCTCTCTCTCTCTCTCTCTCTCTCTCTCTCTCTCGGTTTTATCTCGAAGAGAAGCGAGAGAGCTAACGAAATACGTGCACGAAGACGGAGAGGAGCGCGCGCGCACATTTTTCGTGTCAAGGACGCGCCGTCTCAAGGTCGTGAAAAGTAAAGCGCGCGAGACCACCCAAGGACGGCCTGGCTTTTATGAGAAAATCATGATCCATCGACTCGCGCTCTCCCCACCCTCTCTCCCGCTGCCGAGCACTTCTTTTTCTTTTTTTTTCCTTCTTTTTTTTTTGTTTTGTTATCGCGGCGAGAGACGTCGTTTTTGCTCGCTCGGCCGGAGGTGGTCTCGGGCTCTTTCGGCGCGAGAGGGACTGTCTCCAAAGCGCGGGGTTCAATTACGAAGGTGAGAGAGCATCGTGACCGTCGACGAAACGGCTTTTAATGGCACTCGCCGTGACGTAACAACGGCACGCGCGTACAATTCGACGCGCCTCGCGATGTTATGCGTATATATCTTTCAGCCGAACGTTCGGCCGAGCCGCGAAAACGCCAAGGAAGCACTTTCCAGGCTGCTGCTCCGAGTCCGCGGTCGGCGTCGATTACGCAAGGGAAAATCGTTCCTTTCGCGAAAAGCGCGAGAGGCTAATCAATCGGGGTGGGGGCGAGGCGGACTTCGCGCCGCCGCGTTTCCGGCCTCGCGGCGCGCGACGGAGGGGCCCACGTGGCGACGCGGAGGTCAAGAGCGAAAAATGCCGGAGATGCTGCCCTGCCGAGTTGCCGTCGGGGCGAGAGATTAGCCCGGCGAATTGAGCCCGCCAGCCTTGATTAACCTTTTGTGCCGCGGCAGTGTTTTGCCTCGTGACGTAATGTTCTCCCCCCTCGCGTTAACGCTGCGTACAGAGTAAAAGAAAAAAGAAAAAAAGAGCAGAGCCCGCCCGTTGGATGAAAGCACGCCGGGGGGGGAAAGGGGGGGAGAGAAAAGTTTCGCAACGCGGCTGAATCGCGATCGAACGCCGACGTCATCGGCACATAAATTTCGCGCGCCGCCGCCTCTCTCGCGGCGCGCCGCGCCCGAGAACCGAAAACCGTCCCGATGCGAAAGTGCTTCTCTCCGTCTCTGGCAGAGAGAGAGAGAGAGAGAGAGAGAGAGAGAGAGAGAGAGATAGCCAATGTAATCTGCGTGCTGCGCGCGACCGCGATTAACATAACTCCGATGTGGAGCGCGCGGATTATGTAAGCCGCGGCTATTGATTTTGTTACGGCGGCTTTTGTGCTTTATTGATTGTTTTCATTGCCGAATTTTCATTGTATTTCGAGATGCTTTCCGATGTTTAGGATCAGTATTGTTCGAGGGAGGAAATCTTTTCGGCTGACCTTTCTCTCCGAGCGGTACATTATTTTTCGACAACATGTTTTGCACGATAATTCAAAGAGGCAAAGACACGTTTTTTTACACTTATTAATGAGTTCCGATTGCTAATTATCACGAGATAAAACGATTTTCTGCATTGAATTTGGATCAATTACTTATCGAGCTTCAAAGATAATTGATTAAATTGCTGCAATTAACCGAATTTCACTCAAAGCCACATTGAGTCACGATTCTCATTTATCATTATGTTTACTCGGAAACCGCTGAACGTTACGATTCATCTACGAAGTCATACTGCAAAAGTATTTACCACTCCGGGCGTCTTTTTTTTTTCAGCGAACGAATCCCTTCGTTACCAATTGAGCAATAATCCTCCGCCGAAAATTGCGGGACAAAACTGACCATCCCGAAATTGAGGCGGCAAAAAAGGTCGCTTAAAAGGCGTGAGAATCGCGCGCCGCGAAATTCACGAAAAAAGAGAAGCCGCCGGGCGAAAGTTTGAATGAAGCGGCGAAACAGCTTTTTTTTTGCTGCTGCGGCTTCGGCTTCGGTCGAAGTCGGAGGTTTTCGGCTGACGATGGAACGCCGGGAATTCAAACTTTAATTCTTTCGCGCTTCTGTACGCGAACACTCGTATTGTGGTATCGGTTTTGTTTGAAAAGTCTTTTATCGGCCATTGTGTGCTGAATTGCGGGGTTGAGATCTCTTTTAATTGTCGTCGAGTAAAATATTTGAGACA
The DNA here is from genome assembly GCA_900474335.1 of Ormyrus nitidulus. NCBI lineage: Eukaryota > Metazoa > Arthropoda > Insecta > Hymenoptera > Ormyridae > Ormyrus > Ormyrus nitidulus. The sequence continues at coordinate 9,845 of UCOL01003860.1, forward strand.
AAAAAAAAAAAAAAAAAAAACGCGGCTTGGAAAGAGTATTGCAGCACTTCGCGTCAATATTTTTAAATGTAATAATTGAGAGTAATCGATGACTCACGACCTACTGAATTTTTAAAGAAAATTTCTACTTATTTTTTCAGCGCACCTATCGAAACTGTATGCAAAAATTGTGTATAAGAACAGTCGACGAGCAGTTTTACTTTTCCTTTTTGACTCGCCACCGGTAATTAGAATTTAAATTTAATTCAAGATTTAAACCGGTTACGGAAGCCTTACCGAGAATCGAATTCTATTTCAACTAGTGCACCCAATCGATATCGCATTTCCTGCAGCGTTTAGCGCAACGGAAAGTTTCGAATCAAAATACAAAAAAAAAAAACAATAAGAATTGCTCCAAATAAATACCCCGCGTGCATCGATCTTCTCGCTGGCGCCTCTCGAACTGAACGAAAAGCCAGCGATAAATAAATTCGGAGCGATCTCGAAAGCCAGATAGCGGCCGATAGATTCTCGCCGCGGATAGGCCAGGCCTCGTCGCGCGAAGAAGCCGCGGAAAGAAAACTAGGCGCTTCAGAAATAGAAAACTCGCGCGGCGAAAACTCTGGCGCGTAAAGCGTTCAAAGGCCCCGCAATCGCCAGCCAAGTTTACGCAAAAACCTCTTTACTCGGCGACTTTTAAAAGGCAATGCGAGCGAAATCAAGGTAGCGCGTTAAGTGCGCTACTCCTTTTTTTTTCTCTCTTTCTCTCTCTCTTTCTTGCTGAATTTTTTTAGCAAGATACTTACCGTCCGTCGGTCGTGGAACGTGAATCTCGGCAGGTTGCGTGACCTAAAAATGAAAACTCGCCGTCTATATTTGTAGCTACTGAATAATAATCTCGCCTTCATTTAAAAGTCGCGGCGAGATAAGAGCTATTATTTAAACTGCAAGCATCGACGCAAGCGCCGCCTAAATCCGCGAAAAGAATGCTCGCAACGGGATCTAATAATAAAATCCGAAAAAATCCCGATTCGCGAGACCGTTTCCCCGGCTAATTCGGCGGCGCGCGCCTCTCCCCCTCCCGCCCGCCCCCCGCGAGAGCCGAAAGCGTGTCAAATTTACGCCGCTTACAAGAATTTAGTCCGAGCGTTCGAAAACGTCGCTTCGCGTCCCCGCAGCACCTCGAAAGCAGACGTCGTACCCCGCCGAGCGAAGGGTTTTCGCGCAAAGCCCCGAGAAAAAAAGGAAAGAGAGAAAAAAAGCGAACCGACTCGCAAAAAAAAAAAAAAAAAGAGCGAGGCGGCCGGTGATACATAAGTGCCTCGGCGCGCTTGCCGCCGCTGCAATCCGAGTAAGTGGGTCTAGGCCCCCAAGGCCCGGCGATTAAGCGAATCTCGAAAGGGGCCGTTTCGTAAGCGCCCTCCTCTGCGGCCGAGCTTTCGTAACGCGGCGAGGCCCGATGTCACTCTTTTTTTCCATCTGGGCTACTTTTCGCCCGATTGGGAAACTTCTGCCTGCCCGTTTTCTTTCAACGCGCGCGCGCAGCGAGAAAGCTCGCGAGCTTTCGGGGGGAGAATTACCGCGGTTGGCGTGAGCGGCCTCCGGGGGTATGCTCGCTTATCGTCGCCTCCGAGGCATTTTTCCCGCCTGGAAAATTGTTTTTCGCTTTCTTCTCTTTTTTTTTCTGGACGAGCTTTCGAAAACGCAGTCTCGAGAGCGCTTTGGTAAATAGTTTTATACGCTTGTTTGTAAGTCGGCTGCTTTTAGTAGACCGCATAATAATAGTTTTAAACTTTACAACTTCCGCAATTTTCTTTGTTTAAACCGAAGAAAAACTGCGTTTATCGCTGTCTCTTATTTACCAACTATCTGTGCGGTAAATTGCATTAAGGAGGAAACAATTTTCAATTTCAATTTTTGCATCGTTCATTTGAGTTTTTCCGACTGTTCTGGTACATCGGCATTTTCCTTTTGAGCTATTGGATGTTTTTCCATTCGAAAGCAGGCGTTTAACGCACTGTTTTTCTCGGTAGAAAACACGTCGACTGTATATACTGACATTGCACGAAGAATAACATTCTTCCTCGCGAAAGAAAACAACGCCGCGTTGTCGAAAATTCTGCTGCATCCAATTTTTATAAATAAAAAAACACGATAAAACGCGCGACAATCTCTCCGTATAGTCGCGGAAAAGTCGCGGATAGACTCGCAGTTCGTTTACCGCTTCTCTGCGACGCCCGTTTCCTCGGCCACAGATGTTGGACGATCAATTGCAGTCAATTAAAAGCGACCGTATATCTCTCCAAGCTGTTTCTTACATCCTAAATTTACCGCTCGAATCGATTTGACAGTCGTTGAAAAAAAAAAGGGGGAGCCGTGCGAGCCTGCATTTCCACAGGCGAACGTTGAAGCTAATACGTCAAGCGATAAGCTTATTGCGAGCTATTTTCGCTTAACTATCGAGCGCGGCCGATAATGACAAATCGTTCGTTTCGCGGCGCGCATCGATGCTTCTCTTTCGCCCGTTATTTTCTTCGCTGTCGGATTAACAATTTAGATTAATTGGTCGGCCAACGAGGCTCGGATTAAATGCACCGAAGAGCGAGAGATCGAAACGTCCAAATTTTCGGCTCGTTTTAGAGGTTTTTTTTCTCCCCCCATAAATTATTTATGCGGACTAAATGTCGTCGTGAAATTCAAGTTTAGAAGCAATAATTAACGCTTTGACGCAAATACAATTTGTACGGCAATTTAGCTTTTTACGCAATCGTCCTATTTGTTTACATCATGAGGATGTTTAGGCATATTAATAGGAGGCAGTGCGCGCCGTTTATAAATAAATTTACAGGTGAAATTCTCTGCTATACAATAATAGCCTTGACCGATTTAGTGAGCGTGGCAGTACTTAAAACTTTAATCCACTTCCCTTCAACCGCGAGGCATTTATTTAAATTACTTCCCTGGCATGAATAAAGCAATTTGACGGGCGCAGTTTTCCAATTAAAAAGCCCAGCGAAAAAAAAGGCCTCTATTTACTTTGTACTCGATACTAAAGCAAAAGAAACAGAAAAATCCTTCAGCCAACAGATTTCGTTAATCAATCCCGAAAAAAAAGAACGCAATCTCGAAGAAAAAAAGAAACTCCGGCAAAAACGGACGAATTCGGCTTTATAGCCCGAGATTTCCGAGCGCTCGCCTGCTGGCAGTCTCTCTCTCTCTCTCTCTCTCTCTCTCGGCGTGTCTGTTTAGAAACTCACGAATTTCATAATTATTGTATTATGTTGCAAGAGCCCCGCAGAGCTCTCTCGCGCCTCCGTATATACCTGCCCGGGCTGGCGCGTTCCCCTCCTCCCGGCGCTCATTCACTCCCTATACCTGCCCCGGCTGCCTCTCTTTCTCTCCAGTCCTCTCGCACACACACACACACACGCGCGCGCGCGCTCACTCGCCGAGCCGAGTCGAGGTGGGAGAAAGGTTAGGCCGAGCCGGGCAATTGTGCAATCCACGAGAGTCGCTCTCCCGCGTAATATATATATATATGTATATACATATATATATATGTATATACATATACGAGCGGCGCGGAGCGAGAGGATACCCGAGAGGAATTGTCCTCCTCCTCGGTGGCCCCGATTTTGCCTGCTCGCCTCTACGCGCGCCCTTTTTTTTTCTCTTTTCTTAGTCCCGCGCTTTACTCGCGCACGCTTGCGGATTGGCCCACGTGTATGTATAGGGTTATTTCGGAATTTTAAGAAAAAGCCAGAGATGAAAGTGAGAGCCGTCTAGGAAATTGGGTCGCCGGCAGTTTTCTGCATTGTTTCGGGAGAGAGCGACATCGTGGCGGAGAGAGGCTATTTTGGTAATCAGGGGCGCGATGAGGAAAACCGAATTTATAGATTTTATAGAGCGGCCTCTCGAGCAACGAGCTTACAAAGGCTCGAAATTCGCCCCCCTTCTTCGCTCGTAATTACATCACCGACTCTTTTCCAGCGGTCCCTCTGCTTTATTTACTCGCGCTTTCTCGACCTCGAACAGAACTCTTGCGCCTCCCGTTTAGCAATGTAAATTTAACGTTTCATATTTTCCGCGACGAGGCTCGTCCCGCGCCTCTTTTTCCGACTCGCAGCTTCGTCCGCCGACTTTCTTCTTTTTTTTTTTTTTTTTTTTTTTTTTACTACCTGCTTGTTTAGTTTAATTTGCTTTATTATCAGTCGCTTATCTGCTCCGTAATAGCAGTAGAACAATTGCGCTTTAAAAGATAGCAGTTGATAACGGAGCGCGTTTTTAAAATATACACTTTTCATTATACACTTTTCAACCCTTCGAGACAAGCAGCTTGGCCCAATTAAACGCGACGGAAGATCGATGGAAAGACGCGCGCAGACGGGCAGCGGGGGGATTGAATTAGAAAAATGATCGATCGGGACAAATGGAATCGCGATAACGAGCGATATCCTCCGCGGACGCAGCAGTATTAGATTCGATCCACGGCCGCGGTAAACAGAAATTCCCGCAGTCGGAGAGCGTCGCGTTAATGGAAAAATTGCTGCGAGGAACGCCGGGGATTGGAAAATTGAAGGCGGGAGGGGGGTATATAACGCGTAAAGTTTTTCTTTTTTTTTTTTTTTTTCTTCTTTTGCGCTCCGAATTGCGCGACGACAAGCGTTCGCCGCGGCGTGGGAAGTTTTTACGGCGCTGATGTCAAATTTAGATAAGCGCGCGAAATTCCTCCCGAAAGGATAAAGAGCATTTCGGTTATACAAAAATTGCCCCCGCGCTCGTTTCGAAATGCCTCGAGTGAGCGCCGTCCGAATCAGGAGGACACTTTTCGCCGCTCAGTTTATGCGAAATAACGCCGCCTTCTTCAAAAGCCGCCTCGCGCGTTCGGTTTTATCACCGAACTACGTTTGCTTGCACAAATATACATGTATACGCGAGAGCTGAAAATTTATCGTTATAATTTGCTCGCGTTATCTTTCGCTCGCTGTACGAGCTTGAGCAGCGTATACGCTTTCTCACACTCCGCGGGTCCGCCGAAAGCCCGGCTCTCCCTCCTCTAGCTAAAAAGTCGAAAACTCCTCTTCGGGGGGGGGGAGCTAAACGAGGACGAATCGACGCGGCAGAGGAAGCCTAAATTCGCCGAGTCCGCGAAAGCGCACAGCGCGGCTGTTATACCTGCCGGCCGAACTTGCGGCGGCGGCCGCGTGGGAAGAGAGCATCGAGCCCGCTCTTTTTTCTCCTCCTCCTCCTCCTCCTCCTCTTCCGTCCCTCCCTCCGCTTCAGCGGGAGCGATTGCTTTCCGGCGCGCGGCTCCGTACGCGTTTAATTCAATCCTCGTTAGACCGCCGAAAACCGGCCGTCGACGCAGAGACGCCTGCTTTTCCGTCGCCTCTTTCGAGAGCACGGGGACGACGACTACCGGAAAAGTTTCATTTTCGCGGAATCGATGCCGACTCGCGCTCGCGCCTCTTTTCACTCTCGCGGCGTCTTGGCCAGCCTTCTCGACGCTCGCGTCGACCCGGTTTCTCTCTGAATACCAGCGGCCGAAAGCCCGGGGAATATATTGACGTTCGCGGCGGAGCTTGCGGCTTTCGTAAGCAAGCTTTATTGCGGCTGCGGGTAACTGGCTTGCCTGCGTGTGCAAAGAGCAAACAATTAGCTGCCGATTGATTATTTCTGTTTGATCGGGCAAAGTGGATACAGAGACACCTTGTCGAGACGTATATAGAATTCGTTACCCGGCACTATACCGACTCGGCGAAGGAGCAATTGGCTCATTAGCGACAATTATTTAATGGCCCGAGGAAAAATTTGGAAAGCGAGCGGAGCGCGCTGATCTGAGAAGCGGCGAGGAACGCGGCGCGATTATCTCCGAACTAGCCGTAAAACGCCTACTATTAATTATACAAGCGGAATTATCTCGGGAGATGCGGCGGGAGCTTCCTGCTTCCGCGCGGCCGCCTCTTATCTGTCGTTATCTCCAATTAATTACGGCGGCCGCCGCTCTTCGTCGCTGTTTTTATTTGTTTCCGCGGCGATGATTTATCGCGCGTCCGCGAGCGTTTACGGAAAAAAAAAACTGGAGCAAAAAGAGAGTCGCGCGCGCCTCTTTTAGCGCGAGGTTGTTTAAACAAAAGCGAGAGCCAATTAATGAAATTAGTCCCGATAAATGAGCGATGAGGCAAGTGCTATTTGCGCCGTCTTCAATTGGCCGCGGCCGGTTTTTACGGGTACTTTTACGGCTTAACGTTTATCCGTTAGTCCGAAGTCGGCGGCGGACGTTGATGTGCCTCGGCTTTGCAGAACCGAAAATCGCGGACGATGATGTCAGCGGCTTATTAAAAAACTTAATGATTCAGAGTCGAGCGCAGCGGCGAGACACTCGCCGTCCGAGCGCGAGACGGCTGGATTAAAGCGTTATTTATCTTGTTTCGCGAGCTATCCTTCTTCCCTTCTCAAGCTGTGTCACCGTGCTCTTTGTGCAGCCGTACGGCGGATCTCATTTTCATCCCCAAACGTTTCCTTCTCAATAAGACGAGCGTCTAAAGCACGACCAAGTGCTCGTCGGTAAAAAAACAAAAAAAAAACAAAAAAAAAAGGCGGCGCGGCATCGCCTTGCTCCCAGCACCTCTCCGCGCTTGGCCTCGGCTCGAGAGCAAGCGCAACAGGTCCTGCGCTCTTGCGGGCGCAGCGACCAGAGTCAAGTTTACTTGCGTTCCTTGTGCTAGCGTAATACGGCTTTCTTTGCCGTATTATGTATTATCCTTTTCCTTTTTCCGAGTTTCACCGCTTTTCTCCCTCTCCCTCTCTTTCTCTCTCTCTCTCTCTCTCTCTCTCTCTCTGTCTCTTCCGCCCCGGAGGAGAGACTCGGGGAATCAGGCGTTCGCGTCGAGCGCGGAGAAACAGCCCGTTACCGCGGCCGGTAAATCAAGCGTGAAATCAATCGGCTATTTATGCGAATTGATTGTCTAAATAAGAGGAGAGAAGCTGCGTCGGGATCGCCGCTGGCGTGTCCTTATCGGCCCATCTACCCCTGAACCGAGTTTGTACAGGCGGTTTATCCTCTCGGTAGTGGCT
>UCOL01003861.1:0-16917 GCA_900474335.1 Ormyrus nitidulus
GGACCGGGAAAAACCTGGGCTGACGCCTATTTCGCGTCGTATTTCCTTTTTTTTTCTACACCGCGACTCTCTCTTTCGCGCTCGATCGCTCGCCGCTTTTTTTTTCAGCCGCGAAGTCTCTTTTATTTTATTTCGGGACGAAAAATCCCGAACTGCTCTTCGGGAATTCGGGTCGTGACCCGAATTAGTTTTCTTTTTTCACGCAGTTTTTACGAAGCTCGAGGAACTAAATACGGCAACCGTGCAGTGTGTTTGGTTCTGGGAAACGGCGAATATAGCTGTGTTTATCAAAACTTGATATTTTAAAACTATCCTATTATAACTTTTCTTCAAAGATTATTCTCGGAAATATAATACTGGTGAAAATTCGCCTACGAAGAGAAATGTTTGATTTTAGACCGAACTAGCGAGAAAAGAAAAAAACGGATATTCCGCTGTATTTCTCTGAAAATTTAGTCTCTAGTTTCCGACTGAAAGTTTTTTGGATTCATTTTATAAAGGAAAATCATGAACAAATTTATTTATTTATAAACAAAACCATATCCATTAAGCTAAAAGGAACCTTTCAGCAGCTCGAAAGTGTACAGCGATTCTGATTCTAAAATCGTCAGTGTAATGGATACACCTGTTCCCGATATTCCGTAAAGTTCGTGTTATTGCAGGCCGTCTTCGTGACGAGTTCGATGATGCTTGTAGTGAACTTGCTCCTGAGATCGGGGCACCAGCGATACATCACCGCGTCCGGATCGAATCTCTTCGGCTTCATGGGTGGATACTCCTTGTCGTCGTACGGCTCGGGTTCGTACTCCGGGAAGGGTTCGAAGCAGCCGTTCAGCTTTCCTTTGGGAGCCCGCGGGAAGGTCGTGCGGAAGCGCCCTCTGCGGTCCTTCTTCCCTTTTCTCTTCGGCTTTTTCGGCCTCTCGGGCATCTCTATTGGCGTGTACACGTTCTCGTCGAAGAACGGCTTTGTTCTGATTCTGGTTACGAAGATAAAACGCGAGTCTGTGGAACGTGATTAGGCTAATTATCTTAAGGGGAAACGGTAAGCAGCTAATAGGTAACTGGAAATGTGTGCTTGTATTTAATGTAAGCTGACTTTGAAACCAAAGTTTGAAGTCCTTTTTACGACTTCAGTTTTGACTTTGATAGTTTGATATGAGCAAGCGAACTTTACCTTTAGAACTAGAAACGCTAGTCCTACTTATTTCAAGTTCGCAAACAAAGTTTTTCAAAGTTGCTTTCTATGATCAAATTTAAATTGCTTAATTATTGTCCAAGCTTAGTTCAATATAAATTAGCATTCCCAGTAATTTGTTAAAGGCACGAAATTTTTTCCACAAAAATCGATAAATTATAGAGAAAAGATATTGCAATTAAAATATTTACCTGTCGGCTTTGTTTGGGGTTTAGTATCATAGGGTTCGTAGCCTTTACGCATCGGCAGATAAGGATTGATAGTAATTTTCAGATATCCTGGACCTCCTTTCGGATTCGGGCTTGTCATTACATTCGGAGGTACCTTTGCAGGTCTTTCCGGTGGCGGTATCGTCTCTGGACTGAAGGCCTTCGGCTGCCTTCCAATGCAACCATACCAGTCACCGGGAGTCGAGTGCTTCTTAGGTTTGCCGACAATTTTCATGTCGCCCAAATTAAGCACCTAAAGCCAGCACATTGGTTTCATTCTTGCTTAACAAACATCGCGCCTCCTCAAGCTACCTTTTGCGCTTTCCTCTTCTTCTTCTTCGGTCCGAGGCTGAGCTCGGGAAGACACTCGCCGGTGAAAATCCGTTGAAAAGACTTTTGGAAGTATCCGCCGACCGTCGAGCATCGCATTTCTGGTGCTCTGGAGACATTGGCTCGAAAGTGGAGTTTCGGAGTGCCTTCGTACTTATCAAACGGTCCCGGAGGCGCGTCATCGAAGAACCCTAATATGAACCAGTGCACAAAGGGTAAACAACGAATGGGTACCGTTGGTTGAGTTCTTTTTCAGAAACTCTGGGTGCATTGGTGAATTCTTTAATTTAATTGCTTTATTTGAAGCGTGATTTTACTAACGTATATTCATAAAATTTCTGCATTTTGTAAAAGTTTTGCCAAAAAATTTTATTTACTTTATCTACAAAGTTGGTCAGTTTTTTTTACTTGTATCAAAAATTAAAGTTAAATTCATTGTGTAATGGAAATCTTAATGATGCGTATAAGAATTAATTTGAAATTAATTGGAAAGTAACCATGATAGTTTCCAGAAACGAATAAAGAATATATTTTTTCAGATGGATGTGGCTGAGGGTACGAGCATCTTGGTTAGATTTATACCGACGCGATCGATGTCCGCTCTGCCAAAGTGAAGTCCGTACTCATCTTCGTCCTCATCATCCATTTTTGTTCGATTGTATTCTTACGATTTTTGGTTTATTTGAGTCAAAAACTTATAACTACAAATTTTGCCTTTGCCGAAATGTAATCATTGCTGTAACCTAACAAAAATTTTTAGGCCCCTGAAGTTGCCTGTTGAACTATTCTGTATATACGCGGCAATTCCTCCATATCAACCTTCGAAAACAGAAGTTTAATTTTCAAAAGAAAGCGTAAACTACTTTTCGTACGAAAAGCAATTTAAAAACAACCTTCTCTCTCCCCTCGCTGCAGCTTCCAAAGCTTTCAGCAGCTGAAATTCACGGGCCAACTTTGCATCAACGTCCCAAAACAATCCATTAACTAACGACATTCGCACCTGCGAGAAGAGAGAGAGAGAGGGGCGCATAATTAGAATTGGCTTCGGCGTGGATTTACTTTTAATGAGATCGCGTTCGCGCGCAGCTCCGCGCCATAAAGACGCATTTTGCATTAATGGAGCGGCGCAGTTTCGGAAGGCAAGTCAAATCCGTCGCTGACATAAGAGCGACAAGGGAATTGTACGCGAGAGCTTTAGCCCCCTGTCATGGCGAGCGGCCGGATGCGCGCCGGAGTGCTTTTGATCGACATTAGCCCCTCGCTTACAATGTGGGAGAAAGTGGATTGTGCCGTCGATAATATAAATGCTGTGCTGTGTGATTCACTGCCGGCGCTGTTACGAGAGCGTTGCTTTGCATCTATTTAAATTGAGAATTGGACGGTAAGTAACTTTAGTTTTGTAGTTATATGTACTTTTGTAATAATAATAATGTATCGAAAAAATCAAAATGTTAAGTTTGTAAACCAGTGATCTGATAATACAAGGACTGACATGACAAATTGCATGAAATTGAAAGAAATTTAGCTGCTTACGAAATTATTCTGAAAGTTTTGATTCTGATGCTAAATAAAATGAGCACAAACCACGTAACAGCTTTTCCTTGATTTAGCGTTTTTGCTTTCAATGTTAGCAAAATTTTATTCCATAATTTATATTGAGCATTATATCTTCAGCATTGACTATTTTAATAATAGAAACTTTTGCGAAACAAAGATTTGATCTAAAAGAAAAGTTCCAATCATGAGAAAAAAAAATTTTACTCGAAGACAGCTTTATAACGTTATTACGTTCGCAAAATAAATGATCTATATATAAGTAAAAGCTGAAATTCATCACGTTTCATCCACGCAAAATCCGCAGAAACAATTTTCATCGTAAAACGTAACGAACGTCTTCGTTCCCCATTCAGCAGAAAGATCCACCGGCGCACTCCGCGACTCCCGCGGAGCAATAAATCCGCCCCCCCCCCCTTCTTCGTTATATCGCTCGGAGCGTCGTAAGAAAGATTAAGAAAAATCTCTCGGTCTTCCCCGGAGTCTCCGCGCGACCTTCGGCTCTCAATCCCATAAATTCAAAGGGAATCGGTGAACGCATTCGTCTTTAGGGGCAAAGTTTAAGCGTGCAGACGAGCGAAAGGACGGCAGGTGAGCAGTGGGCTGAAAGAGAAGGGGACTTGGGCATTGTGTCCGCTCCACTCAAGTCAACACGTTGACAGTGAACATCCATTATTTCATCAAACCTCGATCGAGGCCTCGGTGCTCTGCGTTCTCTCTCTCTCTCTCTCACCCTCTGTGTGTGTGTGCTCGCACCCATTGTTTATGTGTTTACATCCGCCCCCGCCAATCTGCGCACCCAAAGTCCCGATTCCGTCAGGAACGGCAACGACACTTGTACGTGTAAACAGGATGACCCTTTGACCGTCCGCAAATGGGATACTTGTGCCAGGGAGCCCAAAGTTCGACGAGCCACCTGAAGCGTTTCTCTCTCTACCGGCGGGCCGAACGAGTTCACTGATATTCGCTGGACCCTGCAACAAATGGAGCCTTTGACGGTCGATCCTGTTTGTTCTGCTGCTATTTATATTGTGGGCAAAGAGGTGTTCGTCCCCTAGCTGATTTTCACGAAATTGACTGAACGGTGGCTTCGTTGCTGTTATAAAACAATCATTAAGAGCTTTGCAGTTTAGATTGAGCTGCTTATTTAGAACGATGCTTGAACGTGCATCGTTTAAAATTTGCTTTTCGAAGAGTATCAAAATTTTGACTCCTGATCGATTTAGCGCGAATTGGAAAATATTTTTCAGATACATTCATGCTCAACCGACGCGGCATACCGCTACTTTTCCACGAATATACCTCTAAATGTAACGAAATTGTTCGCTCTATTTAAAAAATAAATACAAACAATTTTTTTAACGCGTTAAAAAAGTGTTCCTTTCATTTCTGCTCTGCGGTTATCTACCAACCGTAAAACCGCGCCAGTTTTCATCGTATACAGTCCGCGTAAAAATGCATTTCGAAAAAATAATTCGTAAAAGGAAGAAACGGTATCGTTCGACGATCTCGGGAGAGCTTCGCGCAACTTCCTGGCAAGGTGCCAAACGGTCAAGAGGCCTGCAAGGAAGGAATCCCTCTCGCGCAGTTTTGCGCGCCGCGCGTGATTTAATCATGCCGTGTTTTAATAGACACGAGAACCCGGGGATTAATAATACGAATTCCCTTAGGGCAGGGTCGATTTAATGGACACGGCGCCGCAATGTCACCGCGGCATCGATAATTCGCCAGTTTTGCGGCTTTAGCTTTCTCTCTCTCTCTCTCTCTCTTTTCCTGTGTCTTTATCTTTCTCTGCAGGTTCCGCGTTTTCGGGTTTGCCATTCTACATTTGAAAGGTTTTTTATGTATGCTTTCACATATTGTAAAATAATGAAGGTATTCATAGAAGTTTTTATATATTGATAGGAAAAATAACGAAAAATCTGATGATCCCTCGTTAGCTTTGACTAAATAGAAATTTTAATTCTTTAATTCGTGTTTGCATTGTTTCGAATCCACTTACAAATGAAGGCAAATAATGAACAATTTTTTATATTTCTCTAATATTTATAAACGTTTTAATAGATAATTCTTTTTAAAAAAGAGACATGATAAACGAATGAAACACAACATATAAACATTAAAAAAGGCGTAATTTGCATGCTCCAAATCGCCAAGTATGTAATTGAAGAGTAATTAAAAGATTACAAGATTACAGACTAGCGCGAATAATATGTTCTTCCGGAGGAAGCCCGCAAAAACTTTAAATTACACGTGCAATTTGCCCCACTATGTACGAAAGCCCGCGAGTAAAAATTATGAAATTCCATTCGCTAAATTAATTACGGCGGAAAATATTTCGAATTACGCACTTTGGACATTATCATAAAACTGCCCTCCTCGTGCTTGACTCTCTCGCCACCATTAGCAAATGCTCTACTCAAGTAAATTAACGCAATTCAGCGCTGAATAAAAAGGTACTGTCGGCGTGCAACCGCAAGTAAGGTAAAAAGACAAGCGCGAGTCTCGTCTCGGCTGAAGTCCTCGGTGAAAGGGAAAAAAGCCGGGGCAAACACACGCGGCGAAAACATTTTTCCTCGACGCAAAAAATCCGCTGGATTTTTTCTCGAAAAAAAGCGCCCGCACACACACACACACACACACACACATGTACAAACGCAGACGCGCACGCGGTCGGCTAAATTAGATGGAAAAAACAAGGGCTCTCGCGAATTATGCAGAGGTATAAGTTGGCGAGCTCGAGCTGTCCGGCGTGGAAAATTATGACGAACGAGATTTGCTTCCTCCCGCCCGCTCCCCGGTTACCAACGTCTGTCGCGCGCGCAAAACGCACGCGCGAAAGGGAAATAAAGGAGAGAATAAAATAGCGAGCTGCGACCGCCGGGAGAAAAGGCCGGCCCGGGAAATTCTCCTGGGAAATCGCGAACGACGCGCCGAGCGGGAGTGGAAAAAAGGAGGCCCGGGTGCAATCAAGCCCTGCTAAAAAGCGAGCTGCATTTTCGCCTGTTTAGATAAACTTGCCGCCTGGACAGGAACCCGACATCGTCTATGTGAAGTATATATTTGCTTCTGATGAAAACTTGCCTGATCTATTTTTTTAGTGTTTTTTTAGTGTACTGGCTGGAATTAAACTTTTTCTGTTTATTTTGTACAAGAAAATTGCTCTGGATCGCTTTTTTGAAAAAGTTTTACGCTTGAAACGTTTCGCTTGATAAATACTAGGATTATCGAGGGGTTCGGCAATTTCAGGCCGTGAGTCGCAATTGAATCCCGATTTCCGTTTGTTTTTCCCGATCATACTTGCTACCGAAACAAAAAGGGCGAACAAGTTGCGAGCAGCAAAGCGTTAAATCGCGTTCTTTCGCTAAAGTGCATAGGTCGTACCGAAATGACGGGACGTATTCGGATTGCATCAAAGTCCTTCTATGCGTTTTCGGAGATTTTCCGGCTCCCCTTCTTTCGACATTTTTCAGCTTTTAATTACGATTTTCGAGTGCATTCGAAAGAATGCTTTACTCTTGGGATTTCGTTTGCTGGCCCTTTTTAACTCACCGTTTTTGTTTTTGCTCCTCTGCGTTTGGTTCCTGCATTGAAAATTTCCGGGCTTAAAAGATGAAGTATTGTTTTATCGATGCTTTTTTTTCTTCTTTGTTTAGAGGCTTCCTTTTTTTAGTTGCTTTTATTGTTTGTAGCACATTTTTATATCTAGTATGAAATAATATATTACAACCAAATTTGTAGTCAGATAAATTCTGGGTTTGCAACAAAAAATTTTAAGGATTCTATTTTCAGAAAATAAATAAAACATTTTCAGTTTAAAATTTATTTTTAGAAAGAAGATTGAGGTTTTTAGCTCCCGAGCAGTATTTCATTAGTTTTCTTTTTTAATAGAGTATTCAAATTCCTGGAATCTTTATTCTAATTAAAAACATGAAAAAAATCTTATTTCATTTTATATCATCTTTTAACGAATCATTAATATTATCTTTTTTAATTTAATATAAAAAAAATTTCAAAGTAGGTAAACAAAATTTAAAGAAATCTATCCCCTTAAAATGTAATTTGATATAAATTTACTATCTTGCTGAAATTGACTTCTTCCTTATTTTCTTTTATTGGATTATGGATTTAGTGGTCCCAGGCGTGAAATGAAACGATCTTTCCTTTTTTATCCCGTGCGTACTATGAATTTTATTGTATTTTTTTCTCGATCGTTACAAACAGTAAACAGCAAATACTGACATTAAAGTGTTTTTTTTTTTCGTCTCCGCTTAATTTTTTATTCGCTCAACCTCTCCCAAATTCTCGATAATTTGTTTACAATAAGGGCGACGCATTTACACTTTCGACAGCTCCTTGCTTCTCCTTCCTTATAATCGTTAATTTTATTCACCACGACAAGTAAACTTACATTCGTTTTAGCTTACGCTCGTTATTTGCTTATGAGTATCAATAATAGTCGCTTATAGAGTATTTACTGTGTAAAACTCGTGGATATACAATTATGTGAGTGTGCGAATGTGTGTCGCTATGGGAATGAGACGCGATAATGGGATGAATTATATAATGCGCGGCTGAAAAAACAGAGGAAAATAAAAAAAAAAATATTCCAATATATAATGCTTTTCTTACAAAAAAGCCGAACGCTCCGCACGACTGGACTTCCTCTCCTGAATTTTATTCCTTTTTATAGTTTATTTTAGGATGAGAGTACGAACGTGAGACTAGCCGCTAGGCTTATCGTAAGTTAAACTTTATTTTTCACAATTTTTTTTTTTAACTCTCTCTACGGAGAAAAATTTTCTTAGGAAATTAGTCATTTGATTATACATTTTGTGGCATTTAAATAGCACGTTTTTTAAAACTTTTTATTTTTTTGTTTAAGACGAACAAAAAACTTATGAAAAAGATAAACAGTTTTCATAAAAAAAATTAGCGAAATTTAGTATTAGATGTTTGAATTATACGTGAAATTTGAAAAAATTAAAAAAATTAAGTGATTTTTCTTTGAAAGTTTCTTTGAATGTTAGTTTAATACTAAGTAAAAGAGATTAAATTTCCATCTTCAGTGAAATTTACGGGCTGAAGAAAGTTTTACACGATTAGTGTAAGTAATAAAGTTGTAGTGCAAGTTATAAAGTTTAAAGTTTTTCATTTCATAATTAGTTACGCATTATTTGGTATTTGAAGTTAAACATTCTTTTGCACGTTATGCAAAGTATAAAAAATACTAAAAGTAGCAACACGCTACAATTCACGAAACGTTTTAATGGAGATTAAACAATCTAAAGGGATCTAAAATACAGACTTTCACTAGAAACATTTTTCTCCGTCTTATTATCACTTAAATACGTAGGATTTACTTAAAAGTATTCGATGTCGCCGCTTTCTTCGCTCTTTCACTTGGCGAAACTCGAATTATTTTCTCCTTCCTTAAAGTCTAAGATTTGACGCTTAAAGCTATTCGTAAGGATATACGTCCTTTTTCTTGTGTTCCTCTTTTTCTTGAATTTTCGTTTTTTTACTTTTTATAACTTTATAAAAATATCGCCGTTAGTTTGACATAAGCACCAGCACTACTCATCACTCTGAAATGCATACTATTTTTTACGTATTGTATTGTTAATCACTTGTTTTTACTTGTTAAATTTAAACAAAAGTTTATTTCAAACCGTTTATTCAACAAAATAAGAAGACTTCGATTGAAATGCAATTATTACGCGAGTATTAGATAAAAAGAATTCGATTTCAGAGTAACGGCAAGTGCATGCTCGCTAACGTTACAGGGTTTTACCGCGCATGTGCTCAGTCCTAAAGTAAATAAAATAACCTGGTTACTGTGTGCAAAATTTGCCTTTGGCTCGCCTGATGCTGTGGGGCCCTGACAATTGAATTTCGTTTGCGTTTGCCATCCGCGCTTCCAAAGAAATTTCGCCGCGATCATAGGATGCGCCAACATAAGCTGAATTTTCAGATCGGCAAATATGCGCGACCCCGTTATTTAGACTGATGAGGGTTCACTCAATTTCCCGCTGACGCAAAAATTATGAAAATGGCGATAAAAAGCTTTTTTCGCTCTCTCGGCTTTTGGCGTTGATTTTAATGTGTTTTGAATTTTCATAATGAATACTCTCCTGCTGTTTTATTGAATTCAATTTTTCTGAATAATTAAATTATTTTCGAGCGTGAAAAATTTATGTAAAAATAATGTACAGGTAAAATGTGCATGCAATTTTCATTGATGTAATGAAAGCTTCGGAAAACGTAATAAAAATTTTAATTACAAATTTATAAAACCAACTTCGAGTTGAATTTATTTAGGTAGTTGTAAAAAAAATATAGAAATTTAAAAAAAAAAGTCTTAGCATACTTAACTAGTGTAAGTGATGATATATGTTATAAAGAAAAATTTTATGATTTATCATAAGAAAAGGATTTTCAAAGTAATGTTTTTTTTTTCATTTTTTAATTTATTTCGGCGTAAAGGAGCTCATTTTATTCGTTAAAAAATTATCTAGAGATTCAACATGAAAAAAGTTTGAAATAATTAATAACTCGACGAGCAAGATAATTTTAGTATGTAATTTAATTTAAATTCATTACAGTTTTATGAAATAAATAGCCTGCTTAAATTAATCTCTTTAAAAAGTATTAAATTACTTTTAGTTTCACAGTATAAAATTATAAAATTACCGAACACGTTTGATAACTTAAAATCAATTATTCTGATGGGTTCGTTTTATTAAAAAGCTAAAATTTAATTTAAAAATGTGCATTACTTTAAAAAATGATTTTAGAACGTAAAATGTGGCGAGCGCTCGGCTCCACAATCAGCGCAGGCAGCATAACTCAACGCTCCGAGGGCGTCTGTGAGCAACGTATACGGGCTGTTTCGTTCTTCGACGTCTCTGCACAGGCACACACTCATACAGGCGCGAAAACTCGGCGTCGCTCGGCATTATAAATTATAATTAATTGGAGCGGGAGAGAACGCGCGAACGCGCCTCGTTGAGCGGGAATCAGATGAAACATACATTCGTTGAGCTCATAGCGAATGCGAGCTTACCCTCCCCGACAGATGCACGTGTAGCGTCGCGACGAAACAATGGCAACAAAGATTTCAGCGCTGAAGATCCTGCGTAATTTATATTTTACTTTAGCGAGCACTGAAACGATACGGTCTTGCTCCTTTTGGAATGGTTTTAATTCAAAGTTAGACAGGCTGCTTAGATGTGCTTTGCAAAAGTATTTTTTTGTATTTTAGATACATTATAAAGTAAATCTAAAATGATATAGAAAAAGCTTCGAAATTTCGAAATATTTGACACCGGAGTCGAATATAAGTTAAATCAAATAATGAAATTATTAATAGTCATTGTGGTTAAAATTAATTAAATACAAGTAATTAAAATTAGCCTGCCTCTAAAGTTGTTGATTTTTTAATTATGTATATTTATTACGACAAAATTAACTTTGTTATTTCCAGCTTGTAAATCATTTTCGTTAATTAATAATGGATTCGTTTGAGCTATATGAATTATACAAATGCATTTGAAAATTATACAAATTATACAAATTGATTTGCAAATGAAATACTGCAAAAAAAGAAATAAAACTAAAACCTTTACACGCTTACAAAATCAAGTTTTGTGATTGATATGTTTCTGTATATAAATCATTCAAATATCAGAAACGCAGATGGCATTCTTCGGCACACTTTTTGACATCAAATTAATGAAGTAAAATCACAGGAGGTTTTCAGTCCTGAGTACTTAAAAAAATCTGTTAACAAATCTCTTCTCCTACCTTAACTTCGCTGAAACATGATAGTAATGACGGCTTAATTTGCCGTTAAGTATATATATATATATTTATTTATATGTATACGTGTAAAAAAAGAAAAGAAAAAAAGAGCGAAGCTGATCTTTTTCTCATTTTCTTCGTCACTTTCCTTTACGCAATATATTTACAAGACGCTTCGGTAAAGTTTCTTCTCGTGTCACTCTCTTTTTCTCTTCTTATTCCTTTAACTTTATACGACGTCGTATTTACAAGAGTATTTATATTCTTATTGTTTACCTTAAGATTCAAAGTGTACGTCGAGTCATTCGTTTAAAAAAGAACTTTGATCTATCTGGGAGCTGTTACATTGTATTAGCAACTTTATGGTTTATCACGAAGTACTTTATACGTATTTTCAATCTGTTATGACAGTTTTAATAACAACTCTGTTTTACCGATATCTATTTTCTTTAAGTACAGGTATATGACATCCATTTAACGAATCGGGCAAATACGACAGAGTTAACAGTCGTTCAATATGCAGAATCAATCAATTAAAATATGCAGTCGATGAAAAATAGTAGTTACAAATCACAAATAAGTAGAAAAACCGTTATCGAGACAGAGTGCTCATCTCCAATTCTCACAACTCCCTTTTCCCGCCGAATCACTCCCGAAGATACATTTTCGCGAATTTCACTAGAAAAAAAAAAAAAAAAAAAAAAAAACCCAAAGGAGAATGTACGTCGTCCGCAAAACCGCATTGTCCGGTTGTGGACGGCGGCTTCCTCCGCCCTGGTATGTGTTTTGTGTACTTATGACTGTATGCCTGCTTGTGACACGATGGACGAGGATGCCGCTGCTTCTTCTTGTTCTTCCGCCTCTTGTTGTTCAGTGGGTCAAAGTCAAGTGTTGCTCGTCGACGCCTCGTGGTCACCTCAGGACCGAGGTCAGTGTCAGCAGGGCCGTCAGCAGGAAGGTGGACCTCAGGCCCTGACTCGCTCCGTGCTGCATGGCTGCTGGATTCTCACCTGCGAGAGCCAGTTAGGTAGCATTAATTTCGAGTTCAAAACTTGCTTCGGTCGAAAAGCACACTCGTTTTTGGCGTGAATGAAACAGAAAAAAATGTGTTAATGACGAAATAAATAACCATCTTATGTTTATTAGAAAAAATGTTTCTTACACTAGGAAAAGAAATGAAAAAAAAAAGCTCCCAGGCATGAAGGAAGGTGATATTTATGGCACTCTTCATAGGGTATCTTTGTGTCTGACAAAATACAGATTTTTCTACTGATTAGCTATATTAGTATATATTAATACATATTACACGATGAAATTACTTGTTTTTTCTTTTTAATATAAAAAAATATATAGTACTTTCCTTTTTTTGGGAGAAACTGAATCGGATCAGCATTTTTCATAGAAGCTACTGCATCAAAATTTCTTTTACATATTTTTGAATAGTAGTATTCGCCACAACAGCTTCATGCATATTATTCTTAGAATCTTCTAGAAAAGTATAAGTCATGCAGCAAACATTCAAACATCTTTCTTGCGCCAAACTTAATTAAAAGCTCAAAAAAAAGGTCAGTGATTTAAAGAGAAAGTGGGAAAGATCGGGGAGAACTCATCAAGGGCGGGAGTTTCTCGGATTCGCGCGGTTGCGTCAGCGTCATAAGTTCCGGCCGAGGTCCAGCCTCTCTCTCTCTCTCTCTCGTTTGGCCTCTCGTAACTATCGATTTCGCGAGGGTGGCGCCCCGCTAAGTAGTTCGGGAGTGTCCCGGACAGAGCCGCACGAGAGGGAGAGGCTTAACTTTAAACGGTAACGTTCATTGTCGTCGCTCCTTCCGCCGGGAATTCCGTTTTATATTACTTATTAAGCGCCGCTGAAATAGCCCCGACGTTTTATGGTCGCGCGGAGAGAAGGGGGGATAAAGAAATAAAGGACTTTGTCCGCGGAATTAAACTTTATGGGTCGCCGGTATTTTGACGATTTGGCGCGGAGGCCTTTGAAGGTCTTTGGTGGACGCTTCTTCGGGGTTTTTGGCATTTTGAAAAATGATGAACGGGTCGTTTCGTTTAAAGTGGATTTTCCTTTTTGATGAATGTTTAGTTTTTCTGAGGTCTGATTCCAGGATAATACTGGAACCTTGTCCGGAGGTTTTCGAAATCAAATCAATCAAAAAAATGTAGTTTTTTTATACAATTACTTAATTGTATAAAAAAAAATGATGTTCCTAAATGCACTTGATCAGATAAAATATATCACTAAAGTTTCGGAATTGCATCGCAATAAAAGAAATTTAATAAAACAATATCATTTATTTTAAACTTGAAAATGTCAAACCAAAATATTTCATTCACTTAATCAAAGGCATGCGAGTAAGTCAAAAAAGTCCCTGTAAAATACCTCCAAAAATCGAAAAATAAACTACAATGAGAAAGGGCAAAATCCGCAAAATTAATCAAATCTGCCTTCTTGCGCGTTCGCGCTTTCTAACCCTGAAACTTCATCTTTAAATTCCCGGGAAGTTGATCCAGTGGCTGAAAGAAAATAGAGTAAAAGTAGACGGGGAGAATTTCACAGCAAAGGATCACGCCAACCGAATTTTCCAGCAGTCTCGTGGCAAAGTCATCAGACCCTAATACAGGTGTAATCCATTTTACAAGCTGCCGAACGAATAAGTTGGACGGACTCGCGCGTCTTCTCAAACTTTGCCAAGCGGAGCCAAGTTTCGCTGTGAGCGTGGAGCTTGCTTTTCTTTCTGCCCTCGTATTTTCGTGTCACATACCTGTTTACATCGCTTTACTCTGCCTTGCTCGCTTCGTTTCTCACTCTGTTTTCGACTTTCTTTGTTAGTTTTAATTTTTACCTCGCGCGAAACTTTATTTCCTTGATGAAATAAGGTTTCAAATTTCGATCATTAAGAAAATCGCTTTAATTAATGGTTTTGAAAATATAAAGGGAAATTTTATTTTTTACAAAATTTTACATTGCATGTGTCGTATGAAAATCTTTTAGGTATTTATAAAAAATCGTGAAATAATGCAAACATATTTACATTTGATCAACGTCATGTATCAAAACAAATTTTCATAATACTTGCAAAATCGAACCTTTACCATTGAATTCTATCTCGTTAGGTTCAAAGGCGGCACGAATTGATAACAGAAGGTTCTGTTTTCCGATAACAATTCAGAACAATATTTTCTCTTCGCGAAAGATTCAGAGACTGGTAGGGAAAAAAAAAGAGGGTAGAGCGGGCAGCGCCCGGGAATGACCATTATTGCCGCGGGGGTGAAGTTTTCCGGACGATTCCCAGCTATTTTCAAAACTATTGCTTTATCACTTTGGCGGCGAATACACGCAGCCGTCGTCGTCGTCGCTGTGGGGCGTCCGATCTCCCCCATCCCCCGATCCCCCTCCCCTCCTCTGTTGTCAGAGAAAACGTACGCTTTTCAGTGATATATGGCTCGGATTTTCAAAGCGGACTTTCTTGCTCTTGCTCCACCTTTTAAGTGATTACTTTAACTTTTTGCGCGATATTCCATTAGTTGGGACGTCTGTTTTAGTGATTTCATGCGTTTCCGATTGATTCGAGAAATGAATTTGCAGTTGGGGTTCGAAGACATTTGAATCTTTTCATTTATTTTAGTATGACGTTTTTTATGATTTTCCTTCTGTAAATTTGAATAATATAACTATTTCTTAATTTACAAAATGAAATGAAATTACTAAAGTGAGCAAGGCAGGCGATTCTCCCAGGAGTGTAGTTTTCCTGCGCTTGGGTGACAAAACACTCATTCAAGGATCATTTTCGCGCACGCGTCGCGTGTGCAATTTTTTTAAAAGAGTTCAAGAAACGAGACCTATTGCACGAGAAGTCGGCTTTGGCAAACGTAAAAAAAAAAAAAAAAAAAAAAAAACAGCAGTTTGAATGCAATTCTCTATATTTCATTTAAAAATGATATGAAACAAAATGTACTGAGTTATTAATTTTTTTATTAATTTAGCAGTGACCCAATTACTGTTCAGTTTATTCCACGAACGGATATTTTCATGTTAATTAATAACTGGTTAAATGTTTACCATTTGTTTTCTGATCGTAAACATTTAAATTATTTTTCAGACTCAATCCGCAGTTTTTTTTTTTACAAAAAAACAGCTCTATTACTTTCAGTTCCATAACTCGTCGATTAGAAGAAGTCACGGTAATTTAAAAACCACAAGAAGAAAAGAAAGATTCATCTCAAAGACCGTGAAATCCCCGGATTAACGAAGCGATCTTTGATATTTCGCTAAGCTCCCAATCAAGGAGTCCAGGGGGGGAATCCGTGGGGACTTTTAATTCGATTCCGTGGTCAGGTGGTGATTGCCGAGAGCAGCCCTTCGAGGCTAAGTCACATCTCGATTGAAACCGTTCCCTATCCGGGAGTAATATCTCCGCAAGCCGGACGCGGATAATCCGAGAGGAATCCCACTTGCGCGCCTCCTGATGAGGGATTTCGGCGCATAAAATTTTTACGACGGCCGCGATTGCCGATAATTTTACAATCTGTTTACTCTGGGTCCGCACGCACGAAATTCCCGTAAATCAAGCGTCAGTGGGAGTAATGATCCGGTGCCCGATGCCGTTCAAGGTGTACATTCCGCACTCGAGCGGAGACAAATTGGAGGGACGGCCAAATGACGGATATGTGGGAAAGAGACCGGGAGAGTTAAGAAATCCTCGGAGAGCGAAGGGCTGAGTCGGGCTTTCGCTAAGATGTCTAATTATTTACTATTGGATTACATTTATTTAGCGCACTTGTTCCATTGGAATGAAGTAGATAAGGATTTTACGTTCAAGATGAAAAAGATTACTCCTTCTCGTTTTTTTTGGAAATAAAATCATGTCAGTATTTGTTTAAAAGGAAACGGGGATATATTTATTAAAATCTTAATTATGAGTCCGATGAAACATCTTCTTGTTTTAAATACTTTATACTGATTAAACCTGAACTACGCACGGAAGAGAAATAATACGTGAAATAGAAGATGAAGAAAAGGTGAAGGAAAATATAAGACCGCAATGGAAACAGAAGGAGGGAGAAACCGCCTGACTTACTTAATGGTCCGTGAAATGATTATTGGCTGAAATTAATCTTAATTACGCGCAATTTTCGACGCTTCGCTACCTTCCGCCCATTTTTGAGGTTCGCTCTCTCTCGATTTCTGAAATTCGCGCAACGGCATTACGCGCGGCAACCTCGATTTTATCTCGTCGCGGTATTGACCGCATAGATTGCGGCCGACTTTTTGTCACTTTTTAATTGCGCAAAAACGAGAACTAAAAAACTCGAAAATGTTTAATATAATACACGAATATAGTAGGTTTTTAAACGACGAGTAGCAAAAACAGTCTTTTAGTTCAAATAAAATCAGTGCAGTTATACTATGCTGTGTGAAAAAGCAATTAAAACAGAAAATAACTTTATTTATTAAAGCTTTTGTATTAATTGAGGGATAAATTTTTTCGCTTCTAGTTTTTTCGGGTGCTTTTACTGTTCAACGGTTTATTTTATTTGAAATTGTATTGAAACTGAACGTAGCAGAACTAGTGCTGTACAAGTGAAACGTTATTAAATCAGGAAAAAGGAAATGAAAGCCAAAAATATCGAACGCCAAAAGAATTTCTCAAGCATAATTTTTCCAGCAACTCTTTTGAAAGGAATTGTAGGGGCTTAATCGAACGATCGGACAAGGAACCGCTAGAGCCCAGCCAAGGTGACTGGCTCGCAGGATTCAATTAAGCCTCGGATATCGAATGGCTCTTCTCTCTACCCCCCCCCCCCCCCCCCCCCCCC
>UCOL01003862.1:0-16921 GCA_900474335.1 Ormyrus nitidulus
ACATAATTTGTACAAAATTTGTGTACAAAAATATAAAAAATATGAGCTCCTATAATAGTCATCGGTCGTTAATTTTGTCATGAGAAATGTAAAAAGTTAGGATGCGCCTCCAAGCGCCAGTTGTAAAAAATAAAATTAATTCCGCTTGGTGGCAAATCCTAACTTTTTACACTTCTCATGACAAAATTGGTAACCAATGACTATTATAGGAACTCATATTTTTTATATTTTAGTACACAAATTTTATGCGAATGTAGAATCAAAATTTTACAAAATTTAAAAATAAAATTATAAAGTCTTGGTAAAAATTATATAAATTATTTTTACGTTGGGTTGAAAATGATTACTAGAATTGCGTTTTGTAACAATTACGAAAGCTAAAGAAAATTTGCGGGAAATCGACGCCTTATTTTTATACATATGTGCACCAATCTTTCTCGGAAAAAGCGCCATCTGCTCTTTCGTTCCACCGCTTGGAGTAAATGCTTCAGTAAAATTTTGTGTTAAATTCCCCGAGAAAACAGCCGGAAGTCCGACTATTTTTGGAGGTTGGTCGATACAACTCTATACTATCTTTCAAGATCAGAGAGAATCGCCTCGTTGCCACTCTTCCTGATTTTTTCCGATCGAAGAATGAAATGAAAACTGGGAGTCTTGTTACAGTTTAGATAATATACATCGCCATTACCTGAATTAAAGAAACTTGAGATCTCCTAAACCTAATAGGAGGAGTCATTGGTTCAAACACGCCTTCCTTCGAGTGGTAAATACCTTGGACGGCTAGACCCATGATATTTCCCCCCAACAGAATGTATAAGCTTACGTGAGAGTGAGCCGGGTTTCACTTAATACGATCGACTGCGTCAGTGAGCACCAGCTTTATACAAAAATCTAAATGTTGACCGAGTTATCGGTAAGGTTAATTTGTATTATATTTCTGTCAACTTATACTATAATTAAATTGCTTACCTTAGTAACATTCGGATGAAATATAAAACATATTGTCTATGTTTATATTGTAATATTAGTACATTAATATTCTATTTTTTGTAATTCAAGAAAACTTAAATTAAATTGGAGAAGCAATTGCAGCATTCGAGTTCGTTCTAAAATTTGTGAAAGGTTTAGTAGTTTTAGCAAAGTTAGAATTTTAAAAAAAGTAGATCATCTTTCAAAAATTCTTATTCTTATTCTGAAAGTACAAGCCTAAATGTCAGCATGTATTATATATTAGTAAAATTACTAAAACAACGTATAAATAATTTGTTTCATAAATATTTTATTTATTTCGTAATATTTTCAGTATTGTTAAGTCAAATGATCTTTAAATTCCATTTAACTTTTATATTTCTAGTGAATAAAAAGTAATTACTGAAAATAGAATAAAAATCTTTTTTTTTATGTTATTTTTTCTGTATTTGTTCAGTAACTACTGATAATGCTGATTCATTTGATTTAAAAACAATTGAAATTCGTTGACTTAAATAACAGTCTGTATCGTTGCTGAATTCCACGGCTGAATATCAGCTTTAGCAAAAATTAAAAATATAAGATTGGCGACAAACTGTAGCATTCCCGCAAAGTAGAATACAATTTTCCATTGGTATTCATCTTTCTGTAAACATAAATTAAAAAATTTTTTTTCAAGAATATTTCCAAAAAATTTCCAGAAAATGTACCAGCGTATTTAAGGGTGTAACGCCCATTTTTCATTAATATTCACACAGTAAATTAATTAAGTACAATTTGAAAATATCGTACGGTATTAAAAAATAAGATAGTGCAATTCAAAATATTCAATTTTAAATCAATTTGATTGAAATAGATAAATTTAATTTACGACTTTACTGTTTAAATAAAAACATTATAACTTATATTATAAGCTCATCTTGATTCGAATTTATCAATGTTTACATAATGCTTGTAATATCTTTAGCTTAATTTATATCGCAATAAATTATAGATAAATTTATATAAGTTATATTATAATTAAATCTTTTTGACATAATTTATACTACAATTAATTGCTTAGTAAAATTTGAATTAAATAATGGACTAATAGTAGTACATTATTTTATCTGTTCCTTTACTTTCCAAGGAACTTTTATTTTCAACAAGTGAGAATTTTTATATTTTCGTACAATAAATACTTTTTGGAGTTAATAAGAGATCTAAAAAATACTGGTTATATATGAATTTCGTTTATTTTTACTTTTAGCATTGTATTGTATAGCATTGTGGTTGGTTGAGCATGAAAAATCGCGAAAAAAATGAAGTGCGGAAATTTAAAATTTTTTCTTTAGAATTGTATTTTTGCTTATATTTTTTCAAAACTTGTAAATACTCTATAAAATAACTCTATAAACACTGTATAAAAATTAGATAAATTATTTTTACGTGGGCTAGTTTTTTTTTTTTTTTTTTTTTTTTTTATCAAATTCGAAGAAAATTTTTACTTTTTGCGAATATTATTATAAAGATACTCTTGAATTATAACGCAAGATTAAAATATTGTTAATTCATACGTTCAAAAAAAGCGTAGAAAATTTCTATAAAATAAAAGCATAGATCTTTCAATTTTCAAAAGTTTACAATGATTCTTACAATGGTACTTAAAATGTCTGCAAATATATTTGCCAAATCTACAAATAAAATATCTCAACTCTATAAAATCCCCGAAAACGCCCTCCTTCACACCGCCAAAGAACTCCTCCCCGGCACTATTCTCGAAAAAACATTTACATTAAAATGCGCGCTTCCGCGCAAAGTCTTTTGGCAGCCTCGCGGTAAAAGCGCGCTCGGCCGCGCGCGCCGAGAGAGAGAGCTTTTCCAAAATATTGGAATACGGTGATTTACACGTACGCTTTGGTGCGCACTCGTGCGGGCATTCATCGACGCCATTTGGCGCCTGTGTACGTGATGTAAATCGCAGGCGGCGAATTACTTTTAGCCACGCATGACGGAGCCCGAAATACGGACTCGCGCGGATTACAATGTGCGTTTCGCGCGTGTTTTATATATGTATGCGAAACTTTTTCTGCCTCCGCCGCTGGTCGGCGCTTTGAATTATTCTGCGGAGCTTTCGTTTGGGAGCGACCGACTGGACGACGAAAATAGGTTGATGAATCGATTTGAAGAGAGTAACAAAATAATGGACAGAAATGCATATTACTTATTAGGTATATTTTTCTAAAGATAATTGTGTAATTGAGGCGTTTAATTTAAGGTTATGCTAATGTTCCGCGTGAATAATAAAAAGACTTTAAATTGTTTTACTGAAAATAGTTTATTTTAAAATAGATGTTCTTGATTCGAAGGCGAAATCAAATCTGACCATCGTTTAAAGAAAAATTGAATTAAACGAAAAAAGAACAA
The DNA here is from genome assembly GCA_900474335.1 of Ormyrus nitidulus. Classification (NCBI taxonomy): domain Eukaryota; kingdom Metazoa; phylum Arthropoda; class Insecta; order Hymenoptera; family Ormyridae; genus Ormyrus; species Ormyrus nitidulus. The sequence goes on from UCOL01003862.1 coordinate 3,376, forward strand.
ACGAAGATTTCCATGGAAACCAAACTTTTAAAAAAAATCTATATAATTAGCTGAAAACGTCCACAAATATACCCCTACGCGTCTGTGACGCGTAGCTCTTACTTCGATTCATGAATCGGTAAAGAGACAGCTGCAGCCCGATTAGATGACATTATAACAACAAACTCATCTTCGTGCTCGCAACTAATTAAAATAGAAATCTTGAAGATGAAATTAAAATAATTTATTATATACATTTAAAATTTTTACAAAATTACAATTTGTTCATACTAAATTTATAAATAAGAATATTAATCTTCTTGCGTAACGGAACAGCTAATTTGACACAAAGCCTTGTTAATGCTAAGAAATTTATTTGTATATTGTACGTGTAAGGAAAACAATAGAAAGAGGACAATCATAAGTTTCTGATGATTATTAAAGAAGATAGCATAATAAATAACTAGAACAAAGTATTTACAATCCTGTAGTAATTAATTTTTTCGGTGAACAATAACTCTGGAATGGTAATTTAGTTCAATTAAATTATTTTCCACGTTGATAGAAGAAACAAAATGAGACAATCTGGAAATTGCAAAACATTCTATTATTGAACGTAAAAGGATTTCTAATTTAATTAATTGTTCATAAATAGTTGGATAAGAAATATAAAAAGATTTTCATATTCTATAAGTTTCTTTGTGTAATGGTCATTCTATAATTATAAGTCTGTTTTTGTACAGAAAAATGGCAGTATTAAAATTAATTGACTCCCTTTTTTGGTCAAGAAAAGAACCTTAATTGCTAACGATATTTTAATTATCCACTTTTGTAACCATTTCGTCAATGACTTCTGCTGCCGAAATTTTTTTAACCCCTCAAAAGCGACGCAAAAAACGTTCGAACCAAAAATACTTTCATCAAAGCATCATCCGCTCTCCAAACACCTTCCCCCCCTCCATCCATAAAAACTCAAAACGCAAAAAATAATGCTCGGACAGAGAGAGCCCCAAACTCGGCGCAAATACGGGGGCCGCGGGCGGCACCTGCGGCCATAATCCGCGGAAAGCGCGAGAATTTACGGGACGCTCGCTCGCGATGATGCGCGCGGCTCTCTCGCAATTACAGGACCGAGCGGCCAGCTGTTTCTCTCTCTCTCCCTTTTTCCGTTTGTCCGCGCGCGGCGCGTTTTTATATGCGCCAGAGCGCGGAAAATAATTAGTCCGCGAGCGTTTTTGCGCGCGCAAGCAAGCTTCTCGCGCGCGGATAATGATGTCGCTGTCCGGCCCCGGCGATTTTCGGTATTATTTATTGTCGCCGCGCTGCTGGATTAATATGGGGCGTGTTGCTGTTTGTTCGGTGTTACGGCTCAAAGGGATTATTTGACTGCTGATTTTGTGATTGCGTATTGATTTAAATGTTTGGATGAAATTTTCGGAGAGAGGAAGTCAAACGTTTTTTAAGGTTTTGTAAAAGGCTTTTCAAATTAATGTTTTGAACTCGTTAAGGGCAAAATATGTTCGCTTAATTAAAAATTAGTCTAATGAGAAAACTGTGAATGGTTTTTAACGGAAAATTAAAAGAGAAACTCTTACGTTGTCTTGTTCTTTATTAGATAATCATTCGACACAATTTTTTTTGTTTTAACAATATGTATATTTACGTAATGTTAATAGTTTAATAACTGTTCTTTTTATTTTTGTTTCAGGTGAGTAAAAGGACGACCTTTTTTTAGGTGTTGTGTGTCACGTAAGTCTAAAAATATTGTTAATTTGCGCTCAAATCAGCGTAAGTACTTTTACGTTTATTAATACCTTGACCAATTTAATTTTAATAATTACATTATGGAAATGAACAAATAAATCACAAAAACCGTCAGGGCTAAATCATCATAATGGAAAAATTATGAATAAATTTACGACTTCCCAACAATCCTCAGCAAACGAAGCACGATTTTTCAGCGAAGAAGCATAAATAAATCTTATTTATACGTCGATATACCTGCAGTCTATTTATCCAACAAAAGATCACCTTGCCACTCAGCCAGAGCGAGCAAAAACAGACAATAACATTATCAGATTTGCCCGAGATCTGCAAAACGGCCGGCGATTGAGTTTTCCTCCGCTGAAATGCAAAGGACTGATTTACCTTCGACTGGATCATTGCCAGACCGGCCTCCTCCTCCTCCTCCTCCTCCTCCTCCCGGGCCGGACAATCGGGAAGCGATATCGAGTTTATTTTGCGCGGAGTTTGTTATGCTCGAGCGGGGAGGAAGCTCGGAAGTTGCTCTTCTTTTACGGCGCCGAGCGAGAAAATACGAGGGGCCTTCCATAAAAATGAAATGCCGGAGTAATCGAGTTATTGCTCTCGCTTTACGAATGGACTGCCATTTGCGGCTCTATCTATTTTTCGGCATTGATGTACAGTTTAACCGCCGATGAGCGCTCCGAGGCTTTTGTTTTTTTAGGCACCACAAGTAGAACGCTGATATTACTTGCAGTGGTAGTTTTAGTGACAGTTTTTGAGTACAAAATTATTTTTTGATAATGATTGCAGTGAGGGGTAAATGAATGTATAACGATAACGATAACATTGATATTTTTTAAAATTTGATATTATTAAATATCTGATCGTTGCTTTTAACTCAAAATAATAAAATTAAATAAATCAAAGAAGCCAGAAAAAAGTACAAAAGAAATGTTAATTGTGTTTCGCGTATCAATATTTTTTGCAACTTTTCGCAACTTTTTTTAATCTATAGTATGTGCAATCAATGCTTGCACACTAGTTGCTCAATATACTATTTTAGTTTTTATTTTCATTTCAACGTAAATTTGATCTCGCTTGGAGACTCAAACAACTCATGTAAAAATAATAAAATTTAAAGACCAAAAAAGAGCGTTCTTCAATTGCATGCTCCAGATAGATGTTGCAGGATATTTCTGATTAGCGCAACCTATATTTTTAAAAGCAAAATTCAAAACTGTCTCCATGCAGCTTCGAAAATTTCACTTAAAAGTGCATTCAATTAATACCGGCATCGCAGGGCAAACTCGGAAATATCCAATTAATTTCCGCGAAGCCAGCAACTTTTAATTAAAAAACACCTGATAAATAACAGAAACCCACTTCCCGTCTGCAAAATCGATATTCCAATTTCTGAAAATGCATCGCGCGTCTCTGCGTCAACCTCCTTTCCCGGCCAAAAAGTCCGCCGAGCCGAAGAAGGAGGCAGCGCGCGAATTTCATTCGTAAATTCGCGCGCGGCGAGAGAGAAAACTGGAACAGCGGCTCGCAAGGACAAGTGCGGGAGAGAACGCAACGTGTCTCTCTCTTTCCCCCCTTCCGACTTCGCGCTCACCCGAGTTCCTAAGCGGACTTGCACGTAAACGGACGCGCGCGCGATTGAAAATCTCCGCAGTGCCGTTTCGCTCGCGAGCGGGTAATCTCGATTGCCGCCTACTGAAAGGTAAAGCGCTTTTCGCTCTCGCTGCCCCGACGCAATATTTGCAAGTTCATTTTTCGCTTTACGCGAGGTTGGTTACGTTGGGAATTTTGGTTTTAATGTTCATTGTTTGGAATTTAGTGTAAATTGAGACGCAGAGTTCGACGATGTTGCCGCTGTTTCTTCCGCTGATACTGGCGGTGCTTACGAATGAAGTGACTTCGTTACCCGAATCAGTGCCCAGCAAGACCATTGGAAGGGTCAAGGGTCTATCCGGACCTGTGCCTGCACCTCAAAATTTTGGCAGTCCATTATCCGAAACGTTACCAGTGAAACAAAATGCATTAGTCAACCCGCTGGGTCAGCAACCATCCGTCAATCAGAATGGTTTTGTAAATATACCTCAGTCGTCGCAGCCGGTAAACCAAAATCCAGTGAACCAAAATGGTCTGGTTTACGCTCAGCAGCAATCCTTGCCGCAAAACCAAAACGGTTTCGTCAACCCGCAGCAACAGTCCTTGTCTTTCAACCAAAATAATTTCCTCAACTCTCAGCAGCAATCTTTGCCGGCGAACCAAAATGTCTTTCGCAACCCTCAACAGCAACCCGCGCCAGGCGGGCAGAACGGCTTGATCAACAACCCTCAAACGTCATCTCTCAACCTGCAAAACGACGTCGTCAGCGTACAATCTCAACCTCTGCCTGCGAATCCAAATATCGACAGCAACGTGCCCCAGTCTCAGATCATCAACCAGAACAATAACTTGAATCCATCTACGACTCCCGGTAGTTTTATCGATTCGCAAGATCAGAATCTGCCAATCAACCGGATCAACAACTTAAATCCACCCCCACCGCCTGGTGGGTTCGATCTGCAAGGTCAGAATCTACCGAACAACCAGAACAGCTTCATCAACAACATCGAAACTGCGCCGATCAACCAGAATCCCATAACCCAGAACCGCATCATCAACTCTCAGTCTCAGTTTTTCATCAACAGCAACTCGAGACCAAATCAACATCCACCTCTCGCCGATCTGCCTGAATACCCGAACCTGGACGCTTTTACTCAGCACATTACCCAGGCGGCAAAGGTCGACGACCCCAGCAGCGGGCTGGAGGTCGCCTTCCAGTGGAAGTTCCTCGACTGGGTCCACCCCACCGTCCAGCTGACCGAGAAAAACTTCACCGTCGGCAATTCCTTATCCCAAGACGTGGCCATCGACAGGCGCGGCCGTGTCTTCGTCACGAGTCCGCAGTGGCTTGCCGGTGTACCGATTACTCTGTCTGTAATTACGGATCTTAAGGGATCGGGCGGGCCGTTGCTGACTCCTTATCCCGACTACACTTGGCACAAGCCCGACTGCGACAGCCTTGTCTCCGTGTACAGAGTTGCGGTAAATATCCAGTGCTTTGTGAAGTGATGAGTAGTCATTAAATGTTTCATTTCGGAGGACAGTTTCATAATGTTCTAATATCGTTGAACCGTAGGTATAATATTTCTTTTGATAAGTATCCATTTACAAAGGAAAAATTCATTCGCATAATTAACAGTTTTATAAATTAAATTTCATGAATTATTTAATGCTATTATATTTTACTATTACTTAATTAAAACAATATTTTTTTACGTTTGATTACAATCACCAGTTTTTATCTAAAATTCATATATAATATTTCCTTGTTACTCGTAAGATCGCGCTTACGTAAATATATTGCAAAATTAACTCATTTTCTGAACAGATTCCTAGCACATAAGGAACTCCATATACGTCACCGGCATTTACCCAAAAACGAATCCGGAATCTCTTTAAATTCGCGCGTGAAAAACGTGCGAACGCCCATAGCACCTGCTGTCCGATCGCAATTAGAAACGGTCGAAATAGCCCCGTTTAACGATTCATGCGATATTTATGCACCTATACTCGGCTCGGCGCGTTCTAATACGGCCTCGGCGGTGGGTGTGTGTATTTGTTTGCATGTTTGTTTGCGATCGACCGGATTAGAGACTGGTTTTGCAGTGCAGTTGCATCATATATATGGGCGTGAGCGAGTCAAAATTAATGTACGCGGAATGCCAGGTCCCGTTTGCTGAATTGCGTGATTCGAATAACTTTTTTTTATCTCTCGATATTTGACTCGCGTAATGTAATTTACATAAGCGCGGGTTTCGGGTTTAATTGCCGGATTGTCCTTTTAACATTTTTTTTAGATGACATGTGGCGCTTTGCTCGGATTTCGCAAGCAATATCGAAAGGCACTTGAATGAGGTGTCGCGCGCGGGAGACTTTCGAATCTAATCAAAAATATGAAGGCCACCTATATGGAATTCCTTGAAAGGTGCCTTATAATTTCTCTTAATTTGCAAGCGGGAATTGAAATTTCAAACAACGGTCTGGTAGCTAATTGAGTTTCTCTTGTATTCTGGAATTATCTATTTCAGTTTATTATTAGAGCAGAAAAAAATGTGGAGCTGCACTCGTAGAAATGGAAATTAATGAGCGAAGGAAATTGAAGGTATTGATCAGTGAGGATAATGGAAAATTTTTTTCGAACAGAATTGAGTGCCGTTGAAGTAATGTTTATTACCTTAATATTAGAGTATCGACTCTGAATTGGCCTTTTCACTTAAATTTCACAAAAGAAACTACTTAATATAATTATATTTAAATTTTCTACTAAGAACAGACATCCACTTAACGATATGTTAAATATTCATTTTTAATTTTTTTGTTTGATTTGACTATTTATTTATTTGTTTTTCATTGAACGTTAATTGTTGATTATAGTTATACTATAAATAATTCATGTTTCCTCAAAGATAAATTTATAATAATAGTGCAAAAAATGCAGATAAATTCTTTTCTTAAAAAAGTGATGAGCCTAAAAGTGAAGGCATACTATTCGTGATATGATTGGCTAAGCATGATCACGTGGTAGTGCTAATTTGAAAAAAACTTAATTGTTTTGCATTCAATTTACAGTTCGTCTTACATACACGTTTCATAAGTAATGTAAATTAAATAATTTATTTATTATAAATGAAATTTAATAAAATTATTTAATTTAATAAATTTAATTTTTAGAAAATATTAATAATAAAATTATAAAATGATTCTATATGAAGATTTAATACACGAGTAACGACCTTAACGAGCTCTAGTCATGTTAATAAGAGAAACATTTACATCCGCATTCATTCACAAATTCTTTAAAAAAAACTCGCAGATCGACGAGTGCAACCGCCTCTGGATGGCGGACACGGGCTTCGCAGCCGGCCAATCGGTCTGCCCCTCGAAGCTGATGGTCTTCGACTTGAAAACCGACGAGCTCCTCCTGAGATACGTCATCCCCGCCGACCAAACGAAGAACGGCATGGCTTCTTACGTGAACCCGGTCGTAGACGTCGGGGATTCTTGCGACGACACCTTTGTTTATGTGGCCGACGTACTCGGACACGGCCTGCTTGTGTTTAGCCTCAAGGACAAAACATCCTGGAGGATTGACAACACCAGAGGAAACGCATTTGGCTCCGATGCCGAGGCCACAAATTTGACTATTGCCGGGGAGTGGTTTGAACTTACCGACGGCACGCTCGGAATGTCGCTGTCTCCTAAGGGATTCTTTGACAAGAGGTACGAAAAAGGATAAAGTGGTTAATTAAATTTAAAAATTAAAAGGTAACAGAAAATTTACAAGTATTGAGATTTCTAAAAAAAGAATGTAAGGTATAAAAAGTTTCGAGTGTTGAAACGAACGAAAAAGTTACGCTTAATGAGTTTCCTGTAAATGAGAAGCGCAATCTGATTATCTTGCATTGCAATTAAAGTAAATAGGGAAGTAAATATTGAATTTTTAATTAGATTCGGACAAAGATAATAAGAAGATTGAATGCGATAATAAAGTAGAACTGGGTAAATAGGACGGTGCGCTCGTAAACTTAAATTTAATAATAATTCACTTTACTGGAGAACAAAGGCGATGCAAATTTGAATGTAAGGAAGACACTTAACCTTTATCTAAACATACTCGAAGGCTTAAAATATAAAATTAAACAATATTTTTAGAATATATTATTACATATTTTTAAATATTTATTTTTAAATTATAGTTTTATTGCACAAATTCATTCTTGAAATTAGTAAAGACTTCGAAAATATTCAATAAATTTGAATTATTTACATTTCAAACCTTTAAAAAAAAATATTCTCAAATAAAACGCGTATTCAATAGAACTATCAAGAAAGGAAATTGCACCTTTTTACAAGCATTTAAAAATAATAGAAAACTTTTTTTTTAAATTATAGCCCCATCGCGAATTCATATAACCGACTCTATCCCAATCGTTAATCAAGCAAATCCCAATAACTGCAAACCTCCGAAAAAAGTCGAGAAAAAAGCCCCGAAAATTAATTCAAAATGCAGCGCACAGCGGAGAGCACTCAAAATTTCGCGCACATTTCACCCGAGGCCTCCCTCCGGCGGACACGAGCCGCTCCGCAACAATGGCCGGCAGCGTTCATTTGCATTCCGCGGCGATCATGTACACGCGGTACACGTCGCTCCTCTGTCCGTCCGTCCGTAACGACTTTTACCCCCGAAAAGCAGAGCGCGGGATATATATCATCCGCGCGAGGCGTGCGTATTGCGCAACCGAACCTTTCACTCGCATTTCCGCGCGCGGAGAACGGCCGGGCCTTGAGACGCATCGCGCGGAGCGCGAATAAAAATATGCGACGGGCAGCGAGGAGTAAACAGGAAAGGAGAGGCTTTTTCGAGGAGGAAAGTGTTTTTTTTTTTTTTTGCTTCGATGGGTTGGGTGGTGTTTTATTGCAGTTTATACGCGTTTTTAATGGGATCTTTCAATTCAAATGGCATTTAAATTGTGTTATTAAAAGATAGTAAAAGATCGATAATTGAAATTTGCATTTTGCCGTTAAAACTTATTATTTATTCGAAAATATTCTCTATTTAAGTTCTTCTTTAAAGATGATTCAAAACTTTAATGGAACTTGATCCTTTTTCAGAAGTTAACTTTAACGAAAAAATTTAAAAAGTAATTTATTCAATAATAAAACTGTTACATTGATCTAATTCAGCATCTATTTACTTTATCTAGACAAGTAATAGGTGCATAAAGTCGATCGTTGCGAAACCGTTTAAGCTCCCGTTCCTCTTGTTCCACCTCGTTTAAATTTTTGCCCCCGACGAATTTCTAAATTTCAGTTACCGAACTCGCGCAACAAACCAATCCCACATCGCAGCACCCAATATAACTTGGTCGAAACTGCCGCCTAAACAATCCGCGCGTCCTTTTTCTCTAGAATATTTCCGCGGTTATCCAGTTTCGGGCGAAGCGTCGGGTAATTGGAAAATTCGGCCTAAATCCACCGGGGGACAGACAGCCCTCCGAAACAAACGTCGAATTTACGAGCGCGCGTCGAAGTTGAGCCATAATGCGGAAGTTCCGGCGCGGAAAAGTCCGATATACGTGTCGCCGCCGCGCGTCGGAGTTGCTCGGCTTTCACGGCGCGTCGAACTGATCTCGGCGCATAATTTCGAAAGTCGATCGCAAGCCCCGGGCGTGCCGACGGTTTTTGCGACCTGCTCGAGCTGCCGGGGGCTTTGACGCCGCCGGATGCGTTCTTTGATGAGTCTATAACGTTTGGATTTTTAAGACGCATCTTTGGATCAAGCGATTCGGGATTTTTTCACTTTTATGAATGATGGACTGCGGGGTTTTCCATTAAAAATGTGCATAACGATGAATGTAAAAATATGTAGTTTAAAAAAGAAGTTACTAGTTATTACTTTTTTTAATAATTGTTTAGCAATAAAGATAAAATGTGAATTAATAAGCAAAAAATTAAAAAAAAGATTGTTTTTGTTAAATAAAACTTGCAAAAGCTTTTATACAGATACAGATTTAAGCTTAAATACAGGTATTTTCTCAATAAAAAAAAACAAAAATTATAACACCAAGATAGAATTCACTACGATGAAGTACATAATATTGTTACAGATACCTCTACTTCAACTCTCTAGCCAGCTTCTACCAGAAATTCGCGGACACAGACTCGCTAAAAGAAGGTTACGCTTACGAGCCCCTAGTCTACCAATCAGTCGTCAAACGAGCCAGCCAGGCAGGAGCTCAAGCAACCTCCAGAACCGGAGCCATCTTCTTCCAACTAGCCCAGTTCACGGCATTGGCCTGCTGGAACATCGGCAGGCCCTTCGCCCCTGAGAACATCGTCGTCCTGGCCCAGGACGAGGAGAAACTCCAGTACGTCAGCAGCATAAAAGTCATCGAAAACGCCTACGGGGACGAAGAGCTGTGGTTCAACACCAACAGGCTGCAGAAGACCATCAACAAGTCTCGCAAGATCGACGAGGTGAACTTCAGGTTCATCCGGGGCAAGGTCGACGACCTGATCAGAGGAACCAGGTGCGAACCCACGGGATACCCCCAGGAAGCACCTAGTCTTGAGGGATGGCGCAAGGTATGAAGGCGAAGAGGAAGTGATCAGTGTGTACTTTGCTTTGTTCATTATTGTGATCAGTGTCTTCTCGAGAAGGACTGTAAAGTTGGTTTGTTAATATTGTTCCTCGTATTTTTGCGGTCGTAAAGGCAATCAAGGATGTAAATTATTGATAGTGACGATGCTTTTGTGCACATTAGTTTTTAATTTATGCCAATATATTCGTTTCTCCTTTTTTCACGTAATATGATTGTATGTATTTGTACATAGACGGGGAATCGATGAATTATCAGATGTTATTACGTTACTACATTTACATTTATGCAATGTTACACAGCGAATTGTATTAACAGCATTTGTGCATATGGGTTGAATAAAATGATTAAATTTTTAAAATAACTCATTGTTTTATCTGCGTGAATTAAATTATCAAGCCGCATCGAATACTTAAAATCCCGTTTCAAATTCAAACCAATATTTGAAACAGAAGGTAACAATTATATTTACCTAATAACATCTACCCACATCCCTGTGTTTGGAAATTAACCATTTTTGCTCATTAACGTATTTATAATATGATCATTGTGGAGACTATCATATTCTACACAAATTTATTGTACACGATCGTAATATGGTACGTAAATAAATTATAAGTAACGAAAGCTATTCACAATCCTTCTTTTAAAATGTTATACATTAAAACACTTTACACACATTTTTTGTACATTCAGAAATTGTACACAAAGGTTAAGACAAAGGTGCTATCCAAACGCGGTAAATTAATACTTGAGTAAGCATAATATCTAATTTCAAAGCAACACTTGAAAACGAAACCAAAGCAGCTACTCGAGCTTCCATCAGCTCCCATCAACAATCCCCCGAAAACTCATCTTCTTCCGCGCACGTTTCAGCCCATAGAGTCATAACCGCTGTTCCAATCGCAAGGATCCGCTGAAAACTGTACCGAGAAAGTCGCGGGCTCCTGCCGCTGACAGGCGGCGAGTAGCCAATTTAGTTAACCGTTTCATTGCCTCCTTTCGAGATGTAACGACGAGGCCTGCCGCTGACGCTCGCCCGGACATGTTCCCGGAATGGAACTCGTTCCTGCCCGGGCGAGTTCGCGCTGCTTTTTTTTTCTTTTTTCTTTTTTTTTATTTTGCCGGGGTTCTCGACGTCCGCCGCTTTGCTGACTTTATTAACGGGCCGCAGGCAACTGATGGCTTTCGAAAGTCGCGGATGAATTTTTTCGACGGTATTTATTCGCGGGACGTTCGCGCTTCGGGAGCTTGGATTCGGTTTTATTGCCGTCTATTGTGCGGTAAATGAAGTTGAATTAGCAATTTATTTAAAATTAATAGCCGCGTATATTGTTGGTGATCTAAAAAGATTTTCACGATTTTGCTAAAATCTATTTTTGCGGATTTCAAGCTGGTGCATTTAAATATTATTTAATAAATATCTATAATTTACCATTTAAGGAATTTTTTATTTTTTTTTCACACAAAGCATTTACAAAGCGTTACATTGAAGGCTTTTATAAAAAAGTCTGTCATTACAAGAAAGGTAACATCTAATGAGTGCTGAACCGGTATTTACGTAGACGTCTATTCATACTTAGTCACAGTATAACCTTCGTATAAGTAGACCAGTGCAAAAAATTAAAACCGCTGTGTTAATTAATACTATTATATCGAGACTTTTATTGAATGCTGGTTATAAATTTGATCGTAAATAAGATGCAGAACAGCGTATATTCCAATTCTAGAAATGTTTCTTGCAAACCATCGGAATATTTTTAAACGTTTAATACTTTGAAGATAACCTAATGAAACCTTTAGATATTTATTTAAAAGAGGATGAAAAAAATTACAGAAAAATAAGCAATAAAATTAATTAACTATCATTTCAATGTACCTGATTATTATTAATAATTTCCATCTTCAAATAAACGTAACCGACTCAAAAAAATAATACAAATTATTCAAATAATAATTTCACTGTTTTTATAATAATCCGCGCTGCGCGGAGCTCGTTTAAACCCAGCCACCTCGTAATAACAGCGCAGTTCTCGCGAAAAGCACATAACTGAAATCAAAATTCAAAAGTGCGATTACACGCGCGCATTGTTTGTCAGCGGAGCAGTGAACGCGGAAGTTTAGCGCGAGATGCGAAATAAATTCTCTAGCCCCGGGCGGAGGCAGGGACGGGGATGGGGGGGATATATGCGCGCGGACAGCTGTTTTAATGATCGTAACTTTTAACGAGCTTAACCTTAAATAAATAATTCGCGCCACGGCGTCCCATTACTTTTTTACGAGGCTCTCTCGCGCTATTAATTATTTTCCTTAACGTTCTATTTAGCAACAAACTAGTTTTACGGGCTGCTAATGGCCGGGCGCCGGCCGAGAAACCGAGGAAAATCGCCGCGCGCGTCCAAAGGATTTTATTCTATATATTGCGTTATGACTTAATAACAATTTGATGGGAGAACAGCCGAGCTGTGTGTATATATAAGCTAAGAGCGATTCTTGTTTGGCGCGCCTTTAACGGCGCCGTTCTCGCTTGGCTTTTCTCACGTTCGACTTTGATTGAGTTTACTTTTGTTGGTGAAAAACGTCGACAAGACGCGAGGCTTTATAATGCTATGATTTTAAATGTCAAGGAAATTTAATTATTCGGGTTATTGGATCACAGTTGGGGTATTCTAGAAATACGACTTTCCGGTGAAAGTGGATGATTGACAGATTAGGATTATTAATCGTATTAAGTAAGGCTCTAAAGTAGTATACTTTCATTGGATCGATAATCAGTGTGCAGTTGCGGTTGCATAATCGTTATTTTTTAGGTGTTTGTTTCGTAATAAAACTGCTGGCCTGCAGATGCATAAAATATTTATACGTAGTTCAAATTATATTGTAATAGCCATTCCTGAAAGCATGTATTAATAGGGAAGTAATAATTAAGTCACTTTTTAAATTAGAAATCGAGAATTTCGTACAAAAATTTTGTTGGATTAGTTCGAGAATTCACCTCAAAAAGCCTTTTTCCAAAAACTGTCGATTTATCGTTGCCTCACAATCTCAAAATCGTACCCAGTCCAAAGTGAGCTTGTCATTCCTAAAGAAAAAAAAGAGACAATAAAAAACGGAATTTAAACCGAGCCTCGGCGTCGAGCAATCAAGTTCGGCCTCTGCGGGGCCACTCGAGGAGCGAATCGACGGTCCGCGACCCTTAAAATTCATTGGAAATCTGGCCTCTCGCAGGGAAATTTCCGGGGCTCGTTATCGACTCCCCGGCCCCTCTCTCTCTCTCCCTCGCCGCGCCAGAAGAAACAAGACGGCGGAAATGGAGTTTCGTCGCAGCCGGACGCGCCCAGCTTCGGCCCGGGGAAAAGGTCTGGAAATCGTTTTACGAGGGGTAGTTTTCAAACAACTTTACGACGGCGAATTTCGAAATAAATTTGCATCGGCTTTACGGCCTCCTATATACACACCGAGACATACACGAAACTGCCGCTGTTTGGCACTGATACCGCGGCCCGAGAGTCTCTCCCGCTTTCTCCCTCCCTTCGTTTATCGAGTTCGCCTATAATAATTTCGCGCTTTTTATGCGTTCCGGGCTTGATTAAGGGCCTCCCTCTCCC